>CATIWR010201619.1:0-10978 GCA_949677035.1 Omphalea diandra | reverse complement strand
TGAACTTATAATGTTACACATATAGAACCCGCCTAAAATCAAAATTAGATTTACTACTCTCTCTTGATATATATATATATATATATATATATATATATATATATATATATATATATTATAATTGAGATAATTAGAGATATTATCTTAAATATTCAGATATTTGTTTTGTTTTAAAAGTTAAAACAGAATAAGATATCTAGTTATCTGTATCTCTTAAGATACTAAGTTGATGTATATACCTAAATAGTTAAGATATATTTACATTAGGGTTTTTTTTTTTGAAAATAGGCATTCAAGTTATGTTATTTTTAAGAAATAAAAGAGAGAGTCATGCAAAGCCCTATTGCTAACTCGCCATTTGCATTGTACACAATCTATTCTTGTGGGCACATATAGAGGACATTCATCATTTTGGTAGCATTTGAATTTAATGATTTATATTTCAAGCTCGAGGTAGGGTGTTAAAGGTGTAAACCTTTTCTCTGCCTTATAATAATCTTAGCACTTTTTTATGAACTGCTAAGATTTCACAAACTCCTTGTCAATTTAATTGAATTCATGGACCTTTTTATATTTCAAATTTTTATTTTTTCACTATGCTTATTCTACAAAATGTAATAGTAAGTGATAGAGATGTTAAATTCCTTAGCTACTTTTGGAGGACTTTGTGGGGTGTAATTTGGGCACCAAACTCTTATGTCCCACTACTTGTCATCCATAAACCAATGGTTAAATTAAGATAGTCAATAAGACTTTATCTATTTTATTACATGTTATCATTAAAAAGAATTTGAAGTGTTAGAATTTTTACCTCATATGGAGTTTGCTTATAATAGGAGTGTCCATTCCTTTACTATTTATTCACCTTTTGAGATTGTTTATAGTTTTAACCCTATAACTCCTTTGAATTTGTTACCTTTGCCTATTAATGAGCTAGTGAGTTTAGATGGGAAAAAAGGCTAAATTGATAAAGAATGTACATGAGAATGTGATGCAAAACATTGAGAAAAGGACTAAAGAATATGCTACTTAAGCCAATAAAGGACAAAAGAAGATGATTTTTGAGTTTGGTAATTAGGTTTGGGGTTCATATGAGAAAGTAGAGGTTTCCTAACCAAAAACATTCTAAGCTACTTTTAAGAGGAGATGACTCATTCCAAGTTATTACAAGGACTAATGATAATCCCTACAAAGTTGATCTTCCTAGTAAATATGGTGTTAGTGCTACATTTAATGTTTCTAATCTTTCTCCTTTTGATGTAGAGTATGATTCAAAGGCGAATCCTTTTAAAGAGAGAGGGAATGATGATGACAATCATGGAGATGCTAATAAAGCTTTAATATATCCCTTGTACATTAATGGAAACCTTAGTATAAAAACTAAAGCTAAGAAGATGAGGGATGCACTTAATGGGCTAGTATAAGAGATGTAGGCTTTTATTGCATCAACATAAGGTAATGAGTGATATGTTATGTTCATGCAAGTGCATGTGCAAGTTAGTATAGTGAAGGGTTATCGAATCCATAAGGATTAGGATATCAAGTACTATTGATCTAATTACTATGATTATCTATAATTCGCTGTGATATTAATAAAAAGCCAATCTAAAAGCAAAAAACTAAAAATAACAAGTAAATTGAAATAACAATGATAGTAAATACTTATGATCGAGTTATCACTTATAATGGGTGTAGATGAATCAATGGACTCTATGATTATTTCATGAATGGATGATATTAAGGGAGGCTCTCTTAAAGATTCTTAAACCTTTTATCAAAGTGAATAAGATAATGCTAACATGAAACAAGACCTATTCTTATGGCAAGTTTACACATTAACATATTAGGCTATGTGATGAACCTTGAATCCACTTAGCCATGCATCTATCTTTATACTACAATAAACTAAGTTCAATGGTTAGTGATCCAATGTTGAACTTCAACTCTCGTTACTTCATTCAACATCTAAAATCGTATAAATAATGACCAAGTATTCATAAGCATTAAACACATAACTAATAAATCAAATCAAGTCTCATTCATTCATAAAAATGGAGTTAAATCATAGATCACACTGTTGTAAGTTCAAACTCAATCCTAAGAAAAGAGTTTAGTCTTTCATCACATTGGAAATTAATAATACATAAAAGATATGAAAAGAATCCACAAAACTTAGATCAGAAACAATACATGAAAGATATGAAAATAATCCATAAAATTTAGATTATAAATAAAAACGATAGGAAAGAATTCGTGTCACCCGATTCTTCAATCCTTCTTGCTTAAAATTTGAATCCTTGTGTTCTTGTTCTTCAAAAGATGTTTAGATGTTGTTTTCCTATTGTTTTCTTACTCAAAAGTTGTCCAAAACTCTTCAAATTTGTTTTAGGTTTGTCTTAGGTTCCTCTCCCATTAGAAACCCTAAGTTTGCTTTAGCCTTTACTAGTCAAATTATGATTTAGTCCTTATAGTTTTGTCTTTGTGTCGGCTTGGTCTAAATTAGCTCTAAATGCATCTAAATGCCTCTAAACACCTAAAAATCACCATAAAACATTAAAATACAAGGAATAATCTGAATTAACATCAAAATAGCAATTCCAGTTAAACATATAAAGATAACAAACTAAGTTAAACAACTAATGAAATATCATAAATTGAGTTCATCAAATTCCCCCCACACTTAGGCATTAATTGTCCTCAAGTAATGAAGAACCATATTGACAAATCTTTTACATCTTTTATAAAAGTTTATGACTTCACTTTACTTGCAATGGTATTCACTTAAGCACTACATTAGAGATACCAATCAAGGACTTACTTAAAACAAATGAACTTGAGTTAAATTGCTACATTGAATAGGAAACTCATTCATTCAAGGAAAGTTATAAACAATAAGATAATATCATACATATGTATCTCAACAATCATTCTAACTAGATTATCAATAGACATAACCACATTATAAAATATGTTGAATCACCATTTTCTTTACTAGTTAATAATAAGAAGATAGGCTTTAAGCACAAGAGATCATTAGGATTCATTATACATTAAGCATACAATCTTTCACTTCTTTTTTTTTTTTTTTGAAGAGTTAGTATACCTTTTTAAGCAAATACAACGATTGGTGATGAATGCACATGGTTACTCAATATATAACTTCATTCAAAATGCTTTGAATACTCATGGTTTTAGTTTGTCATTTTATGTGAAAATTGACATTGGTCATAAAGATTTTCGATTACTAAGCATCCAAAAAGTAACGAAGTAGATATTATTTTTTTTTTCTCTTTCATATCTCATAAGAATGAATTCATCAATATTAAATAACAAACCATAATGCCAACTTTTATTTCAATTAAGCTCATATAATACATCTATCCATAACTAGCTAAATTACTTACTTCAATATACTTGTAAAGTATCATCTTATTGAATTGAAATAATCCTAAATTCACAAGTTACACTTTATAACTTAGTAACTAACTCAAAATTCATTTGTCTCTTATACATCTAAAGAATGAATTTATTTCTTTTTTATAATTACTCATATTGATTACCAAACAAAGCCATATATCTTTACAAAAATCATAAAAAAAAGTTTGATTTATTTAGTCTTGTACATAAATTGAAACATAATTCCTCATAAACAACATAAAAAATTTTGTCCAATTTTAGAACATGTCTATCTTAATACCAATACACCTTCCCACATTTATTTATGATATTGTTCTCAATGACATAAAAGGTAAAATAAACAGTGAAAGGATGAAAGCAATACTCCCCTTTCTCACATGATTGAAGGTAATTAGATGCGAAGAACAAAACTCTAAGCCTTCAAGGGATTAATGGGGTCGACTTTAAGTTCACTTTTCCTTTCTTAACAACTACACAAGAAAGTAAAAACAAAGATTAAATGTAAAATTTAAATTAAAATATAAAGAAAACACTAAAAATGAAAATGAAAAACTAAAAGAAAGCCAAATGAAAGAAAGAACTTAGGTTACTGCACAAGAGCATTAGTTTATGATCGTTAGCTTGACCCTCATCCTCCATTTTATTATGGTGATGAAATGGGAATGGAGGCTCTCGCATCAATGGAATATCCACTTATGTATGGCTTGCCTTAATAGCCATTAACTTTGAATATGTCCCTTTTTTGATTTACTATCTCTATTGGTCTATGGGGAAAATCTTAACAACTCGACAGGGGCTCAACCATCTTGATTTTAGTTTCCTTAAAAATAATTTCAAATGGGAGTTAAACAATAACATCAATTGTCCTTCCTCGAAGTCCCTTCTCACCAAATGTTTATCATGCCATCTTTTAGCTCTCTCATTATATAACTTGGCATGTCATATGCATTCAACCTTAGCTTTTCTAATTCATCAACTTATAGGCTCTTTTCTGTAGCTTGCTTTAAATCAAAATTCAAGGCCTTGATTGCCCAATATGCTTAGTGCTCCAGCTCAATAAGAAGATGACATGATTTACCAAACATCAACCTAAATGGTAGCATGCTCAATGGAGTTTTGTAGGATGTCCAATATACCCAAAGTGCATCACAAAACTTAGATGACAAATTCTTCCTTGAATGATTGATAATTTTCTCTTGGTTCAACTTGAGTTACCTATTATTAACCTCAACTTGGCCACTTGTTTAAGGGTGATAGGGAGTTGTAACCTTATGAGTCATGCCATATTTTCACAAAATGCTCTCAAATTAGTGATTACAGAAGTGGAAACTGCCATAATTAATTATAGCCCTTGGAGTACCAACTTTTGTGAAAATGTATTTCTTCATGAACTTCATCACCACCCTAGTATCATTGGTAGGGAATGCTTTCACGTCTACCCATTTGCTAACATAATCAATCATAATAATTATGTACCTATTCATATGGGAAGGTGGAAAATGACCCATAAAGTCTATCCCTCATACATAAAAAAGCGCAACTTTGGAATCCCATGTTGTGGCATTTCATTTCTCCTTGACATGTTGCTTGTTCGTTTGATAACTATCACAACTAAGTATAAAGTTTCAAGCATTAAGAATAAGGTTGGCCAATATAAATCATATTGGAACGCCTTTATCGATTACCACATTTTCAACGCCCTATGCCAAATTCTTGCAATAATATGATCCACTAGATGAGTTGAGGCTTAACACCTTTCTTGGAAAACAAATATCTCAAAATGGGATGACCAGTGTAGACAATGAATTGGCATTGACTATTGTTGGCCCTAGGCACTAAGAAGGGGAGTTGAATTGGTGTGTAAAAATTAAAATTGAAAAGAGAGGAGAAATGAGATGAGAAGAAACACAAAATTTATAGTGATTCGAGTACAATCAACCCTATGTCCACTCCCCAATTCTTAGAAATTGTGTATTCCACTATCTTTCAAAGGTGTTTTCAAGCTTACACTAAACTTTTGCACTTGTGTTTTGAAGGCTCACACAACAACCTATACACTTGTGTTTTGAGGCTTACACAATAACCTTTACAACTTGTGTTTTAATAGGCTCACACAATAACCTCTCTTAGTGTTTTGACAGGCTCACACTATAACCTATTACACTTGGTGTTTATGCTCACACCCAATAATAACTTAAAGAATAGAAAATAGTGAGTAGCAAAATTGCAAGAGTTTTGATACAAAGTTATTAATTCTTTTGCATTTACATCTGTTTGGTGAGATATTTATAGTCTCTACCCACCAAAGAGACGTTGCAATAAAACTGATACAAAATCATCAAAGTGTGCTAGACAGATTTTTGCATTAAATGCTTGACAATCATGATTCGCGGTTGCTATTACTCATTTGCAGTCGCAAATTCCAAATTCCATAAAGAAAACCCCATTTGTGTCTAACGGCTAGTCCATATGGTAGCTTCTGATTAGTTCACCAGAAAAAATATAGTCGTTTCCTTTCACCTACTCTCAAAAGTAGTGGTCGCAATTTATCTTGAATAGGACACGACTCTGGATGCGAATTCCTCAGCCAAAAGTGTTCATCTTCTTCTTTTGGATTTATGGTGGCTACCACCAAGTTCTCATCAAGATTTTTGACTTCCAATGGTTACCTAGGACATTTGTCAAGCTGTGATTATGGACTTGATTGCATCTTCAGTTACTTCGAAATTTACGGTAGCGACTGAGGCAGGCTTTACATCGCAAATTCGTCTGTCACTTTTCAAGTTCTTCATTTGGATGAGTCGTGGTCGAGAATGACTCCACGATTTTGTCTGTCTAATCTTCTAACAAGTCTTCTCATGGATCGTGGTCGCGAATCTTAGATTGTGATCGCGATTTAGAAGTGACTTCACATTCTTTGAAGACTAAGATTTCTATTCAACTTCTAACTTAAAACTAACAAAAAAGGCTGTAAAACAACACTAATTTGAATAATTAGAAATGATCAATCCCCTTTGTCAAGATCAAAAGGGCCCAAGACTTAGGGTTAACTACCCTAGTCCAACAATCTCTCCCTTTTTTGTTTTGACAACTTAGATTGATCCTTTAGTGCAAAAGATGCAGGAAAGTGAAGTTGACTTGTAATATGATTCAATGAATGCTTATAACAAAATTTGCCAAGTATATCATTTATTCAATCAAAGGTGAATTTGATAAAACAATAAGTATGTTGCTTGCCCTCAACTTATGTTATAGTTATTCTCAAGTTATTTCATTATTTTCTCCTTTTCACAATCTCTCCCCCTTTGGCAAGATAAAAAAGCGGATAGATAAGAAAAAAAAAGATTCATGCATAAGTATTCATAAGGAGCAAACATAATGCAATGGATAAGAGAATAAACATCAATCACATAAGATAACAATGTCTGCAAAGAGATAAGCTTAATTTATATATATTCATAACTGTGGGATCATAATATTTGTAAAGGAAAATAAACATAAGGAAAGTGATAAGCAAATATAAAAATCCCTAATCTAAAGTAGTGGAGAATCATATCCGGAAGATGGTGTCTTTGGCCCTTGTTGTGCTCCCTCTGCTTTGTCTCCATCCTCTATGTCGTCTTCGTTGCCATCCCCATCTTGCGTATCTTCAAATTCGGTAAAGTCCGAAAGATGGTAAGGAGGAACTCTTAGTTTCTCTTAAAGATCCACCATATTGCTGTGAAGATATGAAAGGAAGAGGAACATTCTCTTCATCATACTCATTATCTTGTCCAACTTGCTATCAATAGTGGCAAGAGATAACTTTGACTTTGGTTTTGGTTGAGGATGAAGGACTTGAATGTTGCCTTCTTCAATTTGAAGCCTCTTTCGCTTGGAGGCTTAGAAGGTTTTCATCTTCTTCGCAGCTATTACACTAAGGGTATAGATGTATGTGTCCGGATGGATTGCCTTGGCGTTGATGAGATAGGTTAGGTCTAAGAAGTTTTGAGAGGGAAGGAGCTTCTTAATGAGGAATTTCTCTTTCTCTTCATCAAGGGCTCCAACAAAGTAGTAGATGGATGTAATGTAGGAAGGCAAAAGAAATTGGCTTTTAGGTTTTGTACTCATGTGGATTAATTGATCCATAAGGTAATGATCAGTTTGGATAGGTTAGTTCTTGATAAGGAAAAATAAGAATGCCAAGTCCTTTTGTGAAACATTTTTGTTACCATCACCTCTTGCATTGACGAAGAAGGTGATGATGCAATGAAAGATCCATAGGGGTAGGGTTTTGATGTGTTTGGATAAAAAGGAGCTGGGGTCGTGTTTGGTTTTGATGGAAATCTCTAACCAAAATTCAGAGTAGATGACGTCAAGTGCGGAGATGATAAAAGGAATGTGTTCTCTGACTTGCAGGTTAAAAAGGGAGGATAATTGGTCGAAGGTGATGTAGAAAGGGTCGCCGAAGGCCCGTAACACCAACCCGTATTGGCCGGCTCTTGAATTGGATTTCTGGCTTAGTTGCACAGTGCACATGAATTCTCATACAACCTCCTCGTATCTAAGTTCATCTTGGAAGGTGAACTTGTTCTAGCCCAAATTGGAGAGAAAGGCGCGAATTTCAGTATTAACACCCAATGTCTCCATCATGAATGTCGACGAAATTGTGTTTGAGAGAATCACTTTAGAGGAGTTTGCCTTGAATCTTTCCTTTTCCTCCTTGATGAGTCCCTTCATGAGATGAAAGGTAGAAGCTGCAAAGGGTTGAGCCATCGCCTTGCCCTTGTCAGCCTTAGAGAATTTCTTGGGAGCCATAGCAAGAGAGAAAGAGAGTTTGAGAGATTTTTAGAGAGAGAAGAAGTGTTTGGAAGTGAAGTGAGGAAAACACTGTTGAAGGGGGTATTTATAGGCTTGAAGGGGTGCAAAAACAGTCAAAAAATGGCTAGAAAAGAATTGAATGAAGAGAGGAAACGGTTGGCAATCAAATCACTTAATTGCCTAGGTGGTTACTCTAATTCGCGTTCAAGAATTCATAAGTCACGACCGCGAATTTTGGAAAATGTGAGTAACTGATAAATTTTCCTCAGGAAAAGGCGCATCAACGATCATATTTTTGAAAAAGTAACCAAAATTCGTGGTGGAGAGCAAATTTCACGACCACAAATTGACATTTGATAATGGGGTGAAATTGACTTGTAATTCGCAACCGTGAAGAAGAAATAATGACCGCGAATTATGAGTCAACAAGGATAAGAATGAGAAAATTTTGAAAACGTGTGATCCACTAGTAATAAATAATAAACCTGTTCATACAGTCATCACTCATGCATAACATACATAACAATCAATCATAGGATCAAAATTTGCACTTTAGGGAACTTCCATCAAGCATTCCCAATTCTCTATTAATGAAGTTCATCCTTTCTTCATTTAGAGGTTTAGTAAAATATCTGCAAGTTGATGATTTTTGTCAATAAATTCTAACACAACATCACCTTTTTGCACGTGATCTCTAAGAAAATGATGTCTAATATCTATATGCTTACTCCTAGAGTGTTGGATGGGATTTTTAGAGAGATTAGTAGCACTTGTGTTATCACTTTGATGGGAATATGATCAATTACTTTGCCAAAATCCTTCAATTGTTGTTTCATCCAAAGAACTTGGGTGCAACAACAACCCACCGCCACATACTCGGCTTCCGCAGTGGATAAGGCAACCGATACTTGCTTTTTACTAAACCACGAAACTAGGCATTCACCTATGAATTGGCAAGTCCTAGAAGTGCTTTTTCTATCTAGCAAGCTACCCACTTAATCCACATCCGAATACCTTATGAGACTAAATGAAGAATCTCTAGGATACCATAACCTTAAGTGTATTGTGCCATACAAATACTTAAAGATCCTTTTAACAACATTTAAAAGAGATTCTCTAGGGGAGGATTGAAATCTAGCACACATGCAAACACTAAACATGATATCTAGTCTAGAAGCAGTAAGATAAAGTAGATATCTGAACATACCTCGATATCTCTTTTCATCTACCTCTTTACCCGGTTCATCCTTATCTAATTTGATGGTACTGCTCATTAGAGTTTTGGCTACCTTGCAACCATCCATTTCAAATTTCTTTAGCATTTCCTTTGTATACTTGGTTTGGTTGATGAAGATCCCTTCCTTGGATTGCTTGATTTGTAGACCGAGAAAGAATTTGAGCTTTCCCATCATGCTCATTTCAAATTCCCTAGTCATACACTTAGCAAAATCCTTACAAAGAGATTTATTAGTAGCACCAAAGATAATATCATCAACATAGATTTGAACGATTAATGTATCATGCTTGTGTTTTTTGACAAAAAGTGTGGTGTCCACCTTCCCTTTCTTAAAATCATTTTTCAAGAGAAATGAACTAAGCCTTTCATACCAAGCTCTTGGAGCTTGTTTCAATCCATATTAGGCTTTGTTCAATTTGAAAACATGGTTTGGAAAATAATGAGACTCAAAACTAGGAGGTTGTTCAACATAGACTTCCTCCTCGATGATGCCATTCAAAAAAGCACTTTTCACATCTATTTGGAAAAGTTTAAAATTCATATGACATGCGAATGCTAATAGAATCCTAATGACCTCTAAGCTTACAATGGTGGCAAAGGTCTCATCATAATCTATTCCTTCCTCTTGGTTGTATCCTTTGGCAACCAATCTAGCCTTGTTTCTAGTAATGAAACCTTGCTCATCTAACTTGTTCATAAATACCCACTTACAACATATAATTGGGTGTTCCTTAGGCCTGGGGACAAGTTCCCATACCTTGTTTCTCTTAAATTGATTGAGTTCTTCTTGCATAACAAGTACCCAACTCTCATCATCAAGAGCCTCATCTTTAGCTCAAGTTGAGAAATAAATATAAGATTATTATCTAAGAGTTGAGATCTAATACTTACACCTTTAGAGGTATCACCAATGATTAAGTCTTTGGGGTGATACTTAGAGAATCTCTAATCTTTGGGTAGATCTTGTATTGGCTCATTTTCTTGTTCTTGTTGATGTTGATGTTGGTCTGCATCTACTCTTGATGAATAACCTTTTTCCTTTTCGTTATCAATTCTTCTTGTAGAATCATCCAATTCCATCTTTTCAAGATCACCTACAAGATCATCAACAAAAATACCTTTCCCAAGATCAAGTTTACTAGATTCATAAAAAACAACATTCATAGATTCTTCAACTACTATTGTACTTTTGTTAAAGACTCTATATGCTTTACTTGTGGTGGAATAACCTAAGAAAATTCCTTCATTTGTCTTGGAATCAAATTTCCCAATATTATCCTTAGTGTTCAAAATATAACACTTACATCCAAATACTCTTAGGTATGAAATCTTGGGTTTTCTACCATTACAAAGCTCATAGGAAGTTTTATTGAGAATGGATCTTTTGAAAACTCTATTTGCAATATAACATGAGGTATTAATGGCTTCGGCCCAGAAGCAATTTGGTAAGGAATACTCATTAAGCATTGTTCTAGCCATTTCTACCAAAGTTCTATTTTTCCTCTCTACAACACCATTTTGTTG
>CATIWR010201604.1:0-17531 GCA_949677035.1 Omphalea diandra | reverse complement strand
GTTAAAGCTCTCAAACTTTTGCTACTCAATTTCTTTTCTTCTTTATGAGATTGTAATTGTTGGGGGTGAGCATTAAACACCAATTGTAAGAAAGGTTTTAGTGTGAGCCTGTGAAAACACTTAAGAGAGGTTTTAGTGTGATCCTTAGAAAACACTTGTAAGAGAGGTTATTATGTGAGTTTTGAAAACACAAAGTGTAAAGGTTATTATGTGAGCCTTAAAAACACAAAGTGTAAAAGTTAGGTGTGAGCTTGGAAACACCATTATGAGTTAGTGAAACACCCAATTGCAGAGAATTAGGGAGTGGACATAGAGTTGGTTATACCTGAACCACTATAAATCTTGTGTCTTCTTTTCTACTCCTTCTTGATCCCTCACTTTAAATTTTTATTTGAACACCAATTCAATCCCCCTTCATGGTGCCTAGGGCCAACAAGTGGTATCAGAGCCAAGTCTCACATACAAGCCTTAATTTGGTGAGCAAAGTTCATGGCATAAGGGGGAATCCACTCACAACTCAAGCCATACTTTGATGGATCCGGCTATACTCATTGGAAGTATAGGATGGAGATTTATCTTGACATAAATGTAGTGGACCTTTGGGATGTAGTTGTCAAAGAATAGAAGCCACCCTCTAAAGTAGCAGATGGAATTGAAGAACTCATTCCAAGGGAAGATTGGATTGAAGCTCATAGGACATCAAATGGCAAAAACAAGAGAGTAATGACCATTCTTCTAAGTTCTCTCTCTAGGGAAGAGATTGGAAAAGTGCAACATTGCCAAACAGCTTATGCCATTTGGACGACTCTTGACAACTATCATGAAGGCATAACACTAGTTAAATCAAGCCGATTGGAGATGTACGTGAAGGAATGGGAGCACTTCATGATGAAAGACGATGAAAGCATCACCGAAATGATGAATAAACTCCTATCCATCGTCACTAATGTGAAGAAATTCAAAATGACTTTCACCAACTATGAGGTAAACACAAAAATCGTTAAAACTCTTCCATTAGATAAGTTTAGTGTAAGAGTGTGCAGTATCTAAGAGTCCAATCCAGAGATTGAAATGGTTCCTATAGATGTGTTGATAGGCAAACTCTAAACTCATGATTGAGCCTTACAAAAGGATGAGAAAATGAAGAAATTAAGGGGCCAAGGAGATAAACCAGAAAAAGAAAGAAAACCTTGGCACTCAAATCCTCAACAAAAGAGAAGGAGGTAAAAACAACCTCTAGTAATGAAGAAAGTGACAAAGAAGAATAAGAGTTAGCAATGTTTTCAAAAAGGACAAAGGAGTTAATTAGAAGAAGAAAAGAAAGAAGAAACTTCAAGAAAACAACTCTTAATCCTAGAGAGAGATCCAATGAAGTCACTTGCTATGAATGTGGCAAGCAAGGCCACATCAAATACGATTGTCCCAAAATAAAGAAAAAGAAGAAGAGATGGGACAAGGAGAAGAAGAAAAGCCTCTCAGCCACTTGGGATGATAGATCAAGTAAAGATTAAGAAGAATAAGAAGTTGCCAACATTTGCTTCATGGCATAAGAAGACTCAGGTCAGTACTTCATCCCACTTCTATTTTGATGTTGATGAATTTGATGAGGTAGATGAAGAGCTTCTAGAGGCTCTTACTATCAGATGTGACAAATATAAGTCACAAATGAAGTCTTACAAGAGAAAATGTTTAAAATCAAAGGATGATTATAAATCCCTCAATGATCTTGTAAGCAAATTAAGAGCATCAAATGATGAGCTTAAGAAATTTGTGGAAAATCTTTTTATATCATCTTCTTCATTGGCTTCATTAAGAAAAGAGAATGACTCTCTAAAAGGAGAAGTCATTAAGCTTAGAGGCCCAATCTCTAAGTTATACAAAAGAAAGGAAGCCTTGGACACATTGATTATGTCTCAAAGACCACTATTGATTAGACATGGTTTAGGCTTCAATGGAGCCTCCTCATCTACTTCATCTCACACTACATTCATTAGAGCATCAAAACCACATACTTCAAGTGTTGAGGTAATTGGGAAGAAAAGTGCTTCTAGCACTAAGCCTCCTAAGCCTAAGGGCAAAGGAAAGGCTCCCCTAAGCTCAAGAGCTAAGACTCAAAGAGTCAACCATGTCTACATGTACAACAAAAAGCATGTGCACACTTACAAACAACTCCCTACTACTTCTCATCACACATGCACATGCATGCACTCACATAATTAAAGTATGAGAAGGCCTCTTACTCGTACTAAATTTATGCATAGGAGAAAGACTCACAAGTCTAAACTCCAATGCCATTATTGCATGAAATTTGGGCATGTTAACATTCATTATCTTATTAGGAAGGCTCACCTCAAATTAGAGGACCCTTCAACTTCTAACCTTCTAGGACCCAAGTATGCTTAGGTACTTAAGAAAAATGACTCACTTTTATTATGTAGGGGAGTATGGCAACCACCAAATCAAGCAATTGGCATATGGATAGTGGATGTTCTAAGCATATGACTGGAAATAGAAAGCTATGCATGCATTGAAGGAAAAAGAAGGTGGAGATGTCATATTTGGCAACAATGCCAAGGGTAAGGTAATTGGCATTAGAACCATTGGTAAGAATAGTTATTCCTTAATTGATAATGTTTTATTAGTTAGTGGCTTACAACATAATTTGTTGAGTGTAAGTCAATTATGTGACAAAGGTAATAAAGTCACTTTTGATCCTAGGGAATGCCGAGTCACCACTTTAATGGATGATGAGGTTATTTTCAAGGGTGAAAGGAAAGGCAATACCTACTCAATTGACTTAGACAATTTGGCTAACCAATCTTTTAAGTGTCTTCTGTCTTTGAGCAATAAAGCTTGGTTATGGCATAGAAGGCTTGGACATGCAAGCATGGATCTTCTTCAAAGTCTATCTAAAGGAAAGCTGGTGGAAGGTCTTCCCAAGCTAAATTTCACTAAAGACAAGACATGTGGTCCTTGCCAAATGGGGAAGCAACATCAAGCCTCCCACAAAGCTAAAAATGTTGTAAGTTCTTCTAGACCTCTTCAACTAGTTCATATGGACTTGATAGGACCTACTAGGAGTGCTAGCTTAGGTGGAAAGCATTATGCACTAGTCCTAGTTGATGATTACTCTAGGTTTACTTTGGTGTCCTTTTTAGCTCATAAGAATGATACTTTTGATGCCTTTAAAAGTTTTTCAAAAAGAGTTCAAAATGAAAAGGGTTACTTCATTTTTTTTATTATAAGTGACCATGGAAAGGAATTTCAAAATGAGTCTTTTGAAACTTATTATTTTGAGAATGGAGTTTTCCATAATCTTTCAACTCCTAAAACACTACAACAAAATAGTGTTATAGAGAGAAAAAATAAAACACTAGTAGAAATGGCTAAGACCATGCTCAATTAGTATTATTTACAGAATTAGTTTTAAACTGAAGCCATTAATACTTTGAGTTATATTGCAAATAGAGGTTTTAAAAGACCCATTCTTAATAAAACTTCTTATGAGCTATGGATTGGTAGAAAATCCAAGATATCATACCTAAGAGTATTTGGATGTAAGTGCTATATTTTAAATACCAAGGATAATCTTAGGAAATTTGACTCCAATAACAATGAAGGAATATTCTTAGGCTATTCCACCTCTAGCAAGGCATATAAAGTCTTCAATAAGAGTTCAATAGTAGTTAAAGAGTTTATGAATGTTGTTTTTGATGAATCTAATAAACTTGATCTTGGGAAAGGTGTTTTTGTTGATGATCTTATAGGTAACCTTGAAAGATTGGAGTTGGAAGACACTACAAGAAGAGAGGATAATATCAAGGAAGGAGGTGAATCATCCAAAGTGGATGAGGAGCCACAACATCAACAGAGAGATGAGCCAAACTAAGATCTACCCAAAGATTGGAGATTTTCCAAATATCACCCTAAGGACTTGATCATTGGTGATACCTTCAAGGGTGTAAGTATTAGATCATAACTTCATCTAAGTACTAGATCACAACTTCATCTTTTAGATAATAATCTTGCTTTTGTTTCCCAACTTGAGCCAAAGTCAATTGATGAGGCTTTTGATGATGAGAGTTGGGTGTTTGCTATGCAAGAGAAACTCAACCAATTTGAGAGAAACAAGGTATGGGAACTTGTCTCTAGGCCTAAAGAACACTCTATTATTGGTTGCAAATAGGTGTTTAGGAACAAGTTAGATGAGCAAGGTCTTATCACAAGGAATAGAGCTAGATTGGTTGGTAAAGGATACAACCAAGATGAAGGCATAAATTATGATGAGACTTTTGCCCCCGTTAAAAGATTATAGGTGATTAGGATACTTTTAGCTTTTGCATGCCATATGAATTTTAAGCTCTTTCAAATGGATGTTAAAAGTGCTTTTTTGAATGGAATCATTGAAGAGGAAGTCTATGTTAAACAATCTTCTGGTTTTCAGTCACATTGTTTTCCCAATCATGTTTTTAAATTAAACAAAGCCTTATATGGATTGAAACAAGCTCCAAGAGCTTGGTGCGAAAGGCTTAGTTCATTTCTTTTGAAAAATGATTTTAAAAAAGGAAAGGTGGACACCACATTATTTGTTACAAAGCACAAGCATGATACACTAATTGTATAAATCTATGTTGATGATATCATTTTTAGTGCTACTATTGACTCTCTTTGTGAGGATTTTGCTAAGTATATGACTAGAGAATTTGAAATGAGCATGATGGGAGAGCTCAAGTTCTTTCTCGGTCTACATATCAAACAAACCAAAGAAGGGATCTTCATCAACCAAATACACAAGGGAGATACTCAGGAAATTTGGCATGGATAGTTGCAAAGCAGCCAAAACCCCCATGAGTTGTACCATCAAGCTAGACAAAGATGAATCAGGTAAGACAGTAGATGAAAAGAGATATTGAGGTATGATCGGATCTCTACTTTATCTTACTGCTTCTAGGCTAGATATTATATTTAGTGTATGTATGTGTGCTAGGTTCCAATCCTCTCCTAGAAAGTCTCATTTAAATGTTGTTAAGAGAATTTTTAAGTATTTGCATGGCACAATTCACTTAGGGTTATGGTATCCTAGGGATTCATCTTTTAGTCTCATAGGATATTTGGATGCAGATTATGCATGTAGTTTGTTAGATAGAAAAAGCACTTTTAGAACTTGACAATTTATAGGAAAATGTCTAGTATCATGGTTTAGCAAAAAGCAAGTGTCGATTGTCTTATCCACCGCAGAAGCCAAGTATGTTGCAATAGGTTGTTGTTGCACCAATTTATTTGGATGAAACAATAATTGAAGGATTTTGATAAAGTGATTGATCACATTCCTATTAAATGTAATAACACTAGTGCTATCAATCTTTCTAAGAATCTCATCTAACACTTTAGGAGCAAACACTTAGATATTAGACATCATTTCCTTAAAGATCATCTCCAAAAGGGTGATGTTGTGTTAGAGTTTATTGATACAAATCATCAACTTGCAGATATTTTCACTAAACCACTCAATGAAGAAAGGTTAAACTTCATTAAGAGAGAATTGGGAATGTTTGATGGCAGTTCCCTAAAGTGAAAATTTTGATCTTATATATGATTGTTATGTGTGTTGATTATTATTTTGATTTGAATATGTGTATTTGATTGAGATGTCTTAAATTTAATTGCAATTGTGTTTGAATATGTGTCTTAAATTCAAAACTCAATTTTTTTCATCCTTATCTTGCTGACTCATAATTCGCGGTCGCTATCACCCCTTCACGGTCGCTATCACCCCTTCACAGTCGCAAATTACAAGTCCTAGTCACTCGGCTATCAAACATCAAATCATGGTAGCGAGAATCATGCTCCATTGTAAACTTTTGTCAAGAATTCAAATTTTTAAATTTCGATCAAGGAAAAATTGTCTGTTACTCACAATTTTAGAAATTTACGGACGCAAATTAGGGTAACCACCTAGACATTTAAGTGATTTGATGGCCAACTGTTTCTATCTCTTCATCAATGCATTTCTAGCCATTTTTAGTCATTTGCAGAGACTTCAAATGGTTATAAATAACCCCCTTCAATACTAGCATCCTCACTTCTCTTCCAACATCAACTTCTTTCTCTCAAAACTCTCTAAAATCATAAATCCTCTACATCTTCTGCAATGGCTCCCAAGAAGATTTCAAGGGCAGACAAAGGCAAGGTTATGGCTCATCCTTCTGCACCCCCTGCAGTCCACCTAATGAAGGGCATCACCAAAGAGGAGAAAGAGAGGTACAAAGACAATTCTTCAAAGATCATGCTCCCTAACAAGATACCTTCTACCTTTTTGTTGGAGACTTTGGGCATCCACGCAGAGATTCGTGCTTTCCTCTCCAATTTGGGATGGAATGAGTTCATCTTTAGGGATGAACCCAGTTACGAAGAAGTTGTGATGGAATTTATGTGCACGGTCCAATTGAGTCGAAAAGCTGATTATCGAATGGGGCAATACGAGTTAGTATTATGGACTTTTGGCGATCCTTTTTATATTACCTTTGAACAACTTTCCTCCCTCTTCAATCTTCAATTCGGAGAAAATATTCCCTTCATAATCTCTGCACTTGATGTCATTTACTCTGAATTTTTTGTCAAAATTTTCCATTGAAACCAAACATGACCCGAGATCCTCCCTAGCCAAACACATTAAAACCTTACCTTTTTGGATACTTCATCATATCAACACTTTTTTGTAAATGCTAAAGGTGATGGTAATGAGAAGGTATCACAAAAAGACTTAGCATTTCTTTTCTACCTTGTCAAAAATAAGTCTATTCAAATTGGATGATATCTTGTGGATCAATTGATCTATATGAGTACCAAACCCAAAAGCCAATTCCTTTTACCTTCACATATTACAGCCATATATCGCTTCGTAGGGGCACTTGATGAGGAAAATCAAAAATTCCTCACCAAAAAACTTCTCCCTTCACAAAACTTTCTTGATCTCACCTATCTCATCAACTCTAAAGTTATTCACCTGGACACCTATGCCTATACCCTGGGTGTCATTGGAGCTAAGAAAATTAAGACTTCACAAGCTTCCAAATGGAAGAGACTAGTTATTGAAGAAGGAGTTCCATCCATCCCTCTTCAACCAAAGCCTAAGGTTAAACTCTCCCTTGCAACCATCAATAACAAGCTTGATAAGTTTATGAGGATGATAAAAAGGAGATTTTTGTTCCTCTCTCATCTTCATAGTGATATGATCAATTTGCAAGAGACATTAAGAGTCCTTCCTTGCCATCTTTCGGACTACACAGAGTTTAATGATACTCAAGAAGAAAAAGGCAATGATGAAGTTGAGGGTGGAGATGAGGCTGAAGGTGAAGATTAGGGTGAAGATGAAAACTTTTCTGGAGATGATGATGATTCTCTTACTTTCTAGTTTAGGATCTCTTTTGTATTTTTCTTTTTAACAAAAAATGTGATCCCACACAATTTGTTTTTAAGTTTATATACATATAAGTTGTTTCTTTGCTGAAATTTTGTGTTATGTGCTTGCTTTACTTCATTTGTTTATGCATTTGCTCCCTATGTTTACTTGACTACTTATGTAATTGATTTTTTTCCCTTCTACCCTTTTTTTGATCTTGCCAAAAGGGAAGAGATAGAATCTAGAGTGAATCAAAGGGGGAAAGAAAAATAATAGCATTAGTTGAGGGGGAGCATAAGAGCATAAGGACATAGAAGCATAAAAGCATCATACTTAGAATTTTGGCCTTAAAGTCATACTTAGAAAAGTTTTCTAAAATTTCTAAATATACATTAAACAATTTATCACTCCAACTTCACATTCATGCATTATTTTCCCTTAGGATCAATCTAAGTTGTCAAAATCAAAAAGGGGGAGATTGTTGGACTAGGTTGGTTAATCCTAAGTCTTGGACCTCTTTTGAACTCGACAAAGGAGATTGATCATATCTAATGTTTTCATTAAGTGTTGTCTTGCAAAATTAAGTTAAGATTTCAATTGGAAGTTAGAAAGATTGCACAATATTCAAGAAGGCAAAGTTCATCCAAATTCGCGGTCAGTGGTCTATAACTCGCGACCGCGACTTAGTTCAAAGACAGGGTGAAACTTGGTCAGATAGATTCACAGGCATCATCGCTGTCGCGACTCATCCAAAGATGGGAGTGTCAAAGTCACAGACGAATTTTGTGGTCTGTGTCGTGCCTCAGTTGCCGTCGTGACTTTCAAAGTGATTGAAGAGGGAACCAAGTCCATAATCATAGCATGCCAAGTGTCCCAAGTATCTGTTGGAGAATAAAATTCGTGAGAGCAACATTTTGGGTAATGACCATGTTTCAAGAAGAAGAATATTATCTTTTAAACAGAATTCACATCTTGAGTAGCGCCTTGTTACAAAGAATAATTGTGATCGCGACTTTTATGGGCAGTTAGAAAGCAACGACTATATTTTACTGGTGAACAAATGAGGAGATGACACGTGGACTAGCCGTTAGACACAAACGGAGTTTTCCGCCGCAATTTTTGGCTTCCATATGAAAATTTGGATTTCGCGACCATGAATGACCAATAGCAACTGCGACTCCTACTTGACATGCAATTAATGCAGAATCTGCCTAGTATGTCTTGGAGATTTGTTGAGCTTTAAAGTCTAACGTCTCTTTGGTGGGTATGGGGTATAAATACTCCACCAAACAGTGATAAATTTGACAGATAGAGAATTCATTACTTGTGTTAAAGCTCTCAAACTTTTGCTACTCAATTTCTTCTCTTTTTTATGAGATTGTAATTGTTGGGTGTGAGTATTAAACACCAATTATAAGAAAGGTTTTAGTGTGAGCCTGTGAAAACACTTAAGAGAGGTTTTAGTGTGATCCTTAGAAAACACTTGTAAGAGAGGTTATTGTGTGAGCCTTGAAAACACAAAGTATAAAGGTTATTGTGTGAGCCTTGAAAACACAAAGTGTAAAAGTTAGGTGTGAGCTTGGAAACACCATTCTGAGTTAGTGAAACATCCAATTGCAGAGAATTAGGGAGTAGACGTAGGGTTGGTTATATCTGAACTACTATAAATCTTGTGTCTTCTTTTCCACTCCTTTATCCCTCACTTGAAATTTTTATTTGAACACCAATTCAACCCCCTCCCTTCTTGGTGTCTAGGGCCAATAAAATTAGATGAACAAAAAGAATATTAGAAATATAAATCTTTGAAGCATGTGTTAGATATAGTCCTTAAAATAAATTCGTCCTCTCACCATTGGTGTTTGAGAAATTCTGGCGTCTATTTCCCAGGATACAATAGAATGTGGATAGAATCTTCAACACCGCAAGATTTGTCTTTTTTGAACTGAATTATATAAAATTCTATTACAAAAGAAAAAAGAGGAGGAGAAAAGTAAGTAAGTAGATTATGTTGGTGCACTTAAAATATTTGTTAAAGGTCTTATTTATGCTAGAACATATGAGGGAAGAAAATTGTCATGTTTAATGTCCATTAAGTATTCATTAACCCTTCATTACGGGTATGTAACTCGTTAGCCATAAAGCACATTAACCCTCCATTAAGAACAAGTAATTGTTAAGGTTAATGTCCATTAGACATCCATTAATCCTTCGTTATAGGTATGTAATTTCTTAGGCATGAAACATATCCTTACGCATGAAACAAGTGCAATAAATAACCATTAACTCCATTAATATTATAACTTCCACCTCAATATTTTCACTCTGGGATCAAATTTTTATTCACCCATTAATCATTTTGAGTATATAAATATACCAATTCTTAGTCCTCATATAGAACAACATGAATGTGGTTCAATTTTTCATAACCAAGAAGTGGAACCCACTCAAAATGAGATTTAAAATGGCTATTTAATGAATATCACATACTAAATTTTTAATAATTATTTTATTATTTGAAAATTTAGAATTAATATCACTATGTTTCTATTAGATTTTTTTTTTTTTTTGAATTAGATTTGAAGATTTTTAATCAGGTTATAATTGAAATGAGAGATTTGGTAAAAATCTATGATGTTTTATATGTGATATGTTTCTTTATAGAAAAATGTGATTGATAAGTAAATTTTGTTCACAAACAAAATTTTTCAACTCTTAACGGGAGATGAAAAATATTATAAGGTTTTTATTTAGCTAATAAAGAAATATTTTGAATAATTATAAAAATAGAAAAAGCTTTTTGATAATATTAAACAAAGTTTATTTATTAAAATTAATTATTATGTCAAGTTAATTTGGCCCACATTTCATTTAAAAAAGAAATCACAACCTTATATGTGTAAAAAAGTCAAGCTATAGAATATTTTTTTATATGTTTTTCTCAAATCATAAAGTATTATTTTAAATATAATAAAATAAGCTAATTGTGATAAAAATAATAATAATAACACAATGACTTGGTTATTAGATTAGTATCACAAAACATATTTATCTTCTCAAAGAAACACAAACATTATTTAATATATAAATAGTCCATTTATATTAGGATAAAAATTTAAAAAAAAATTAGAGCTTATTATCAAAGAAATCTCAAAAAAAAAATATCTTTAATATTATGAAAAAAAACATTGAAATGCGGTTTTCTTTTTTTTTTTTTTTTCTTTTTAATAGAGGAGACAACATCTCTTTCTTTCTTTTACTTTTTTATTAATGTAAAATTTTATAATTTGTTAAATTGAGTGTACTAATGAATTAACTAATCAACTTGTGATACAACATAATTCTTTTTTAAATTATAATCATACTGTAATATTGATACAAAAACGAGAAATCTAACCTCAAATAAATTTGTATGGAGTTAGATATTGTTCAGTAAAACTGAAAATTAAGTATTAAATAATTTTGATATTGAAAATTTAAAGTTAAATAATTTAGTATTAAAAAATTTTAATAGCTGAATAATCATCGAATAAATATCAAATTTTCAAAGAAATCAAGTCTAGGAGATAAATTTAAGATAAGATAATTATATATTTTACAATAAATTATCCTATAATTTTATTTTAAATAATTTAAAATTTGTTAATTATATCTTTATTAATAGGAAAAGATTGTAATAATGAATGGATATATTAAAAATAGTAAATTTTTTCTATTACTTAATCAAGTAAAAAATTTTCTATTTATTAGATTATATAATTTTTTGAAATTAAGTACTTAATAAAAAAATATTATCAAATATAATAAAATGTTAAGAATTTAAAAAAATATATTATCAAATAATTTTAAAAAATAAATACTAAATATTTTAATTTTAAGTGTTTAATATAACTATCAAGCAATCTCTCAATATCTCCCTAACCTCCTATAATTATCAAGAAAGACAATATTATATTTTCATGCATAGCGTGCATTGAACGAATATCATTGCTTAGAAATTTATTTATCATCAAATCATTTGTGGACTCGAGCAGAAACATGATTCAACCTACTTAGCTAGTTTCTTAATGAAATTTCCAGCACTAATTAGGTAAGTTTAGCACTCAAGTGCTTACTATACCAAATAAACAAAAGTATTCAGGTGTTTATACCTTGTGATCAATCGTATTTCTATGCTTTATTTATGGTGTTGTAAATCCTACTGTGATGATAACAGTGCCACTGATTATGATCACGTGTTTCAAGGTATATCTAATTTTAAAGTATTAATTGAGTCTTGATTCCACACCTTTTTTTTTTTTTTTTTTTCTCTTAAAGTTCTAAAAATTTGAAAAATAAAATAAGAAGAATTTAACAAGTTCATGGTCCATTTCGTTAAACTTGCACAAACTGACCATCCAGCCCAATTAGAAATAAAGGCTTGAGAACAGTCCACTACAAATTTGGGTTTAGGCTGCATAGGAAAATTAATGAATAAAAAAACCTTTTGATAAAAAATTACAATGATTTTCTTTTTTGAAAGAGAAAAATATTTTTTTTTCAAATTCTAAGAAAATAATTAAATAACTAATACAAATATCATATAAACACATACCATGAATTTACTAATTAGCATGGGTGATCATTATGATCATGTAGTGATTGTCCATGATGGTGGTGGCCACTAAAATTTCTAAATTTTTTTATTTGTATTGTCTTATATTTAATAATAAATGTTAAATATATGAACTTTTTGTAGTCTACGTCTTTTTTTTTTTTGGTTGTTAATAAAAAGAAAAATTATTTTTCAATAATTTTTCATTATTTTTCAATATTGCAACTAGGCAATATAAAATAAATTATTATGAAAAATCATTTCTATAAATAAGTTATTTTCTTTAAAATAAATGAATTCTTAACATCACAAATTATATAACATATATACAGTAAAAAAAGAAGTATTTAAGTGGCAAATCTTACATTGGTTAAAAAGATTAAATGTATTTAATCAAATACAGATGCAGGATTTGAACATAGAGGAGCCAAGATCTTGTTGGCTTGAATTTATTTTAACTATATGATGTAATCAAAAGAAATTTTAATTTAATAGTTCAATTGAATTTTTCTAAAAATTTAATAGCTATAAATAATTTAGACATTAACAATGGAATAATATATCATGTTCAATACAGTATAGTTGATTAAAAAGTTATAAAATATACTTTTAGTAAAAAGTTATAAAATTTAGTTTTGAATTAAGATTTTCTTAATATATGGAAATCAATTCAGCCTAAGTCAAAAAAAAAAGGCAAAAATATTTCAAAAAAAATCATTTAGTCTTTAAAATAGCTATGAAATTAGATTATTGATGATACTTATCCAATATTATCTTATTAAGATTAATATGAGAAGAAAATATAATTAATATTAAAGATTTTATATTTCTTATAGCAGAAATAATTACAAAATATAAGAATTTAGTCATGTATAAATAATTATAAAAATCAATAAAGTATAAGAATTTAATAATGTATAAATAAATATAAAATTAATAAAAATTTTAGGCTTACTCAACTGATTTATGAAAAAAATAAAGAATTGTAAATGAATGTTAATTTAATTTAGTGATATTAAAACTATTATTATTCAAAAAGATAAATATTATCTTATCTAAAATTTTCATAATAGAGATAATAAATTTTCTTTAAATTGAGTTTGAATAAAGGATCTAAATACAAGAGATTTTATAAATATCAACTAATAGTTATATTAATCTATTGGTCCTTGATGAGATAGCAATCTAAGAGTGGGGGTGAATTAATGCTTTTAAAAATACTTAAAACTTATTACACATTCCATCAATTGTTTTTATAGTGGATTGATGCACACAAAAATTTATTCCTAATCTGAAAAAAGGTGGATTAAAAAAGAAAAGATGATACAAGAGAATTATAGTGGATCAATAATGCATCTAAATCCATTCTTTAAGCAATCACTTAAATCTTTACTTTTCTTTTTCAAGTCTCAAGAATAAACTTCCTTCTTCTAGGGTTAAGGTAAATCTTATCTCTCCTTTTAAAAGGATCAAGAGAGTAAAACTCACCTTTAGTATTTTTGAAGGTACAACACTAATCTATACATTTTAGAAAGAAATAACTTATAGCAAATGTCTAAATCTCTCAACTAAGTAAACATATAAGTGGTGTTCAAAGAAAGTTTAACACTCATAAAATACAATATATATATATATATATATAGACACACACACACACACAAAGTTTGTTTTTGCCTTTATAAAAGCAAAATCTCCTTTATAAATGCTTATTTTCTCCTTTCAAAAGTTAGATTTTATGTCTAAGGTCATATTGGATATCATTACCTAGCTCAATATATATTTGAAGGATTAGAAATACTTTAAATATAAAGGAAAAACTCATCTTCGACCCTAAACTTTTTGCATTGTCTACATTTGCCCCTCAATTTATACTTATTATACTTAAGTCCTTGAACTCATTTTGTGTCACAAACACCTTCATTAACAAAACCAATAATTGGTTAACAGAAATAATACATAACCATTATTATAATGTTATTATTAGAGAAGTGTCATCCTATATATAATATTATATTACTAAATGAAATTATACAATAATTAGCATTGTGAAAAATTGATTTATTAATAAAAAGAAATCAAATGTTCACTAACCCAATACTATAAAAACAAAAGATGACACCAACAACAACAAGAAAAATCAAACTAATGATAAAAATCAAATTATTCAGAGGGGGAACAATAATAATCAGGAAATCTCATCAACAATAATAATACAAAATTTGAATTGTTAGAACATAGACAATAAAATCAAATTATTCTTAAAATCACCCAACTTTCTGCAAAATCAAAATAAATTCATACAAATTTACAAAATCAAACTGAATTCAACAATCAAACCTAACACCTAGCTCTTTCCAACTTCAACAAACTCAATCAAACTTAGCCTTCTCTTGAGCATCGAATTCGAATGAGACATCTTAGTTACTTCTAATCAATGGAAAAAAAAAAAAGGAAGGAATGAGACATCAATTGGAATAGGAGGTTAGGCATCGTCTTGGGTCGGTTTTGAGGTCAAAGGGGGAAAAAGGGATGAGAGTGGTGTTGATTATGGATGGGATTGGAGCGCTACCAGCTAGTGTTGATGGAAGTCCTATTTTGATGGTGACGAGAGAGAAATAGAAACGCCGATTAGGTGAGGAAACTAAAGATGGAGGCAAATAGGCGGTGCATCCGAGGTGGACATCAATGATGATAGTGATACAGACGATAAAGGGTCAGTTTATGGGAAGGGAAGGGAAGGTGAGTGTGAAGTGTAGTGATCAATGAGTGTGGAGATTATTTTTCTTGTTTATTGCTTGTTGTTACTTTTCTTTTTCTATTTTGAAGGATATGAAAATGGATGGGTAGAAGTAGAATCTGAAATTTATGATATGTGAGTCAAATATCAAATATAACCAGTTGATATTAAAACAATGGTTGATGTATCTAATTTAGTATTTAAAAATTCATTTATAGCTAATAAATTTCACATCAAATGGTGTGTGTTACTCATGACTGATGAAAATCGTTAGTGAAGATATTCGCGATACTAGTTTAAAGAGTTAAAGAGCTTAAGTATAATAAGTATAAGTTGAAGGGGTATATATAAAAAACACAAAAATCCTAAGGGGTCAGGGATGGATTTTTCCAAATATAAAACTAATCTTACTAACCATTTTCTATAAAAACTAGCTATAACATATAAAACTAGTCTTTATTAGTTATTTCAACAAAAATTAGCTATTACATACATTTTATGATTGTTGAAAATGCTCAATGGAGGTTGAGACGACTCAATTTTGTGTAGAAATGATAAAAAAAAATTTTTGAAAATTCTTCACAGTCATTATTGAAAATGTCACGTTGTTGAACTCACTTGCACAGGCATTGGTGACATTCTATGATTGTTAAAAGCCAACTGCACCATTTACTTAAATGGTCATAATTTCTTCTACAAATCTTCAAACTGTAAACTATTTATTTGTTTGAAAACTAAACTTAAAGATCTTTCTTTTCATATACATCACATCAAATAATTTTTTTATAAATTGATTTGTGAAGTATTTTAAAGTTGATTTATATGTATGATAGTTGATTTATTTGTATGATAGTTGTGATTTTAGTATTTCTTTATTTAAATCTCCATAACTTTCTCTATAGTTATTAGATTAGTACATAGTTTGATTCTCTAAAACTAAACAGTTAGCTTTCTAATCATATATAATGACTTTCCTAATTCTTTCAAAAATATTTTGTACATCCCTTCTAATTTTACTCTTTTGTATATATGGTTAGCTTTTGTTTCAATAGTTATTAAATCGATCTGTCAACGCCCATTGAAATTTTACTATGGTCATTGACCATTTTTACAAAGCTTTTCCTTAGTTTTAAAACTTGTCATTCTTATTCTATCTTTCAATCTGAGAAAATATTAAGTCCTAACAACATATAAAGGCTCAAATATAAATATTTGAACTTGTGAAGGTTTTATTAATATAATTATGCCAAATATCTTATCGATTTTGGGATCATATAGTCAATAAAATCTCTAATAAAAAATCGAATAAATTTTTAGAATGATAAAATAAAGAAAAATATAAACTTAATATAGAGTAAATTGAAGAAAAAATTTGGGACAAATAAAATTTTAGAGTGAAAATATATAGATAAAGTTAAAAAAAAAATGAGGCTAATATAAACATATGAAGTAAATTGAATGAGAAAAGAGTTAAGAGGGCCAAATATAATCTTAATATGAAGTAAATTGAAGAAAAATATTTAAGTTGCTGTAAATAAATTTTTAGAGTAAAAATATAAGAATACAATTAAAGAAAAAAAAAATGATGGTTCAATCTCTATGTTTGATAAATACATAAATTATTTATATATAAATATTTACCAGAAAATTTAATATTTTATAATTTTATAAAAATAAATTAATAAGTAATAAATATATATGAAATACACTTGCTGAGAAAAATACTAAAATAAGCAATTATCCAACGGTAAATATTTTTATTTTTTGAAAACTATCCAACATTAAAATATTTTAGTGCAGAAGAAAAAAAGAAAGAAATTTGGTTATGATTGTGGTCGAAATCGTGCGCAAAGTCATCAATCTGAGTATGAAATTTCTTGGTTTCGGCAAGCGTAGTTGGGAAGCTTGTATCATGGCTAATGATTTTGGAGGAAAAAGAAAAAAGGTAAATAGTAACAAAAGAGACCCAAAAGTAAAAATTCATATCTGCCTTTATCAAGAAATTTACCGTACTTTCCATTCTACGTTTGACTTAAAAGGGATCAGATGATCGAGTACAGGACTTAAGGCCCCTGTTTGGGAGGGATAAAGATAAGAGGGAGAGGTTATTTTTCACTGTTTGGAAAGAGTAGGAAAATGGCAGAGAAAGAAAAATATTAAATATTTTTCTCCTACTTTTTCTCTCCAAAATGGAGAAAAAAAATAGAAGAATGATATTTTGTATGAATTTACCATATTACCCATATACATTATAAAAAATTACACAAACACTCGACAGAAACATTCCTTGCAACAGGAGGGGGTATATTTTAAATTTTTTGAAGTTCTTATAAAGGATGTTAATTAGTATTTCTTTATCTTTACTGAAACTATTAATTGTGATATCAAACACATTTTTTTAAAAAAAAATTCCAATAGCTCAATGAAAAATACATGCCCTCATTATATGATACCAAGAAATTAATAAGTATCATATAATATCAACTCTTATTTGTTAAATTTTTGTAATCAATTTTTTAGAATAAAATTTGCAAAAGATTAATCAAAATTATATAATTTTAATGAGAAGAATTATTTTTCTTTGATAGTTAGTTATAAAATTGATGTAACTTAAACAACAAATCTTTACACAAAATAAAAAAACAAATTTAAACATGCAATTTTAATTTAGTATAATATATTAGTCAACTCTAAATATTAAAGTAGGGTGTCTGAATATATTTTTAAGCAAGATAAATGTAAAAATAAATAAAATTTTACGATTTTGAATTGTGAGGTTCAAAAAAACTTTTTTTTTAAAA
>CATIWR010201603.1:0-15271 GCA_949677035.1 Omphalea diandra | reverse complement strand
GATCTTTCATATCAAAAGTCCTATAAAATAATTTTTTAGTTTCACAAATTATCCCCATGTCATTACTAGCCAACAAAATATCATCAATATAAAGAATAAGAAATATAAATTTACTCCCACTGATCTTATGGTAAATGCATTGATCTATCTTGTTCTCGATGAAACCAAGTGAAGTGTTTATCTTAACAAATTTGAGATACCATTGACGCGAAGCATGTTTAATACCATAAATAGATTTCTTCAGTTTACAAAATAAGTGTTCTTTAGCACTTTCTTTAAAACCCTCGGGTTGCATCATATAAACTCTTTCACCCAAATCACCATTTAAGAATGTCGTCTTGACATCCATTTGATACAATTCTAAATCAAAATGAGCAACTAATGCCATAATTATTCTAAAGAAATCTTTAGAGAAAACATGTAAAAAAGTCTCATTATATTTGTCATAATATTCACCCCTCGATCAGAGCTCACAATTTTAATGACTTTTCCTCTTTGTTTCTCAATCTCAATTTTGAAAATTTTGAACACCTCAATGATATAAGATTTCTCGTCTATCAAGTATAAATAGCCATAACATGAAAAATTATCAATAAAAGTCATAAAATATTTATTGACACAAACAATAGGTGAATAAGGTCCACTAATATCAGTATGAATAATTTGCAAAAGATTTAAACTTCTATTAGCACCTTTCTTTTTATTCTTAGTCAATTTACCCCTTAGATAATCCACACAAACATCTAGATCCTCAAAATCAAGAGAAGGAAAAATATCATCTTTCACTAGTCTTCCAATTGTTTCTCTAGATATGTGACTTAAACGATTGTGCCACAATGAAAAAGATTTTTTTTTCAGTTAAGGATTGTTTGGCCACAACAATAAGGACCACAATCACTAGCATCACCAAATACAATCTATATAAATTATCAAATAAAACATATTCACCGATCAGTATGGAATAAAAAAAAAACATATTGGCTCTTCCATTACCAATAATAATGATATCCAATTTTATCCAAAATAGAAACATAAAACAAGTTTCTCCTCAAAGATGGAACATAAATGGTGTTCTCCAAAATTAGATAAAATTCAGATTCCAATATTAAGCTGATATACAATCTTATCTAAAATAGAAACATAAATCGAGTTCAAGACCCCTAAGTTTGGTTTAAAGATAAACCATATTCAGAATATAATCCCTTACACTCTCCCACTGTGGTTATATCTCATACTGGTCAACTGACTCATTAGGGTCACAGCCTCAGTCTTATCAGGTACAAAATATTTATTTTCTACAATAATAATAAAAATTTGGTTGTTAACATTAGTGGGCAAACTACTCCTAAAATATTCAGAAATAATTTTTCTCATAGCCATAAGACTAATACGATTAGATCTCTCCCACTTTACATGTAATTCATCTTCCTTCAATATTATTCTCACAAGTGGGTTTAGCAGGCTCATCATCATAAAGAGCATATTCTATCTTACTCATTCCCAAAACAAACTGAATGTCCTATTTTCACCTCTTAAAGTTTGTGCTAGCCAAAAGTTCAACAATTGCAATACTATTATTGAAACTAAAGGAGACTAATTGCACAAAACAAGAGCATGTATTAGAATTGGGCTATATACAAAAATAAATTTATAATTTACTCAATCTAGAAAATTTTGGCATCACCGCATATTCCCCTTTGGGAAGAACATGCACATGCAATAGAATTTCTAGTTATGAAGCTCACAATCAAGTTCACACCAGTTTGGAGAAATCTATCCCCTTTGGACAGACAAACTCTCTAGACTAATGCAACTTTAAGCACAAATGGCTTCATCTCAACAAGCCCTCCCAAAATCAATGCATATAATAACCCTCTTTGGGCAGACTATTATATATATTAATTTGGAATTTTCATTCGAACAAGTACTCCCAAAATTAAAGCTTCTAATAACCTTCTTTGGACAGGTCATTATATACATTAATTTGGAATTTTCTTTTAATTTCAACAAGCTCTCCCAAAATCAATGCATCTACTAACCCCCTTTGAGCAGGTTATTATATACATTGATTTGGAATTATCTCTTCGTAAGAATTAAAAATAACTCTACAAATTTCAATATTGGCGGTAACACCCATATCAACCCATGAAATTATTTTTAATTAGAGATTTATAATAGCCCAATTAAAATACATACTAAACACCAATATATATTCCAAAATTATATAAGATACTAAACACGATATACCTTAATTTCAAACACATGATTATTATATATTTTTTTTCATCTGTAGTCAATTGGTCAACCAAATCTGGCCTTAGGTGAATACAAAAGCTTCAATTGAACACCAATGATTACTAATAAATTAACTCCTAATTCTCTCAAATAACAATAAATTAAATTAAATTCCAAAAGAATAAATACAGAAAGTCAAAATTAAGAACCAATAAATCAACCAAATTGAAAAGTCAAGGCAATATAGATAAAGCAAGAAAATTGATGAAATTAACTAACGGAATTGAGGAGAGAGACCAAATTATAGAAAGAGATGGAGAAGAGATTGGACATCTTGACGGTTATGTAAGCGCCGAAGCGTTTGATCAGCTGAACCATCTCTTCCTTCGATGACTCTGCCATTTGATTTTTGACTTTAACAAATCCCACAATCTTCTTCTTTTTTCTTTTTTTTTCTCTCTAGTATACGCTTTGTCGTTCTTGAGCAATAAAGAGGAAAATGAAAAATGCTTTTGTGTCGTGGGGGAATGGTTTAGAACCTGAGGTTGTCCATTAATTTAACACCAAGCACAACCAGTACATGAAATTCTAGAGACAAAAGAAGGAGAAGCAGCTTCTGCTTTCTTTGCCTTTACGATTCCCAAAGGGTTGTGCTGTACAGAGCTTTTATTTTTTTTTATTTTTCTCTTTTTTTTTTAGGGTAAACTCTTCAGTTTGTTAGTCGTTGAAACAAGTTGAGCACGCGAGAATGACTCCTTGCACATCAAAAACTTAATGACTAAATAATTTTGGCTAATTTTTTTTTATTAGCAATACAAAACATCTAGGGTTCTAAATCATGTACCATAACCATGCTCTGATACCACATGTAAGAATTTATTCAGGATCTAGTACATGAATTTAGAACACCATTCATTATTAAGCGGAAGCAAAATTGCGTACTCAATAGATCTGAAAGTGGAAATAAGTTGCATACCTCTTTATGCATTGGATCCTAAATTTTTTTTCGCGCCATTATTCCGATTACTGAAAATAGAACACTCGGATAACAGGTCAGAAGAGTTGAAAAATGGAGATAAGTCTTCCTCTCCTTGACCTTCCCACAAGACGACTACGATAGATGTAGCAACTAGGGTTGTCAATCTATATGAAGGCAAAAGAGGGGACTTAGCCTATTTATAATAGATTTTAATAGGCCCACCCATCACAGGTTCATGTTAAAATAGGCCTACACTGATCATCTTCCATATCGGCTCACAAAAGGTGTCACAAGCCCATAACTCAATCGATCACATTTTAATTGGGCTTACCCCAAATCAATAAATTATATTATTTAGTCCGTTTTATAAATAATTAGAATAGACTCATAATTAATATTAGCCCACATAAAAATGCCAACACTAGAATCAATTTAACTTAGTAACTCAAACACCATTAGTGATTTAATCCAAAAACTGAACCATTCGAAATTCAAAAAGTAGTTTAAGTTGCCTAAATAAAACTCTAATTTATCACTTTTCAAATTATAAATTAAGCGCAACTCATTACAACTCAATTAGTGGCATATATCTTTATATTTAAATTTATTAAATAGTTTATGGAGTCTTAAAATTTAATTCACATCTGAAATATTATTATTCGCGTCATTTGGAAAGTTAACAATGGATAAATTTGATATATATATATATATATATATATATATATATATATATATTCAAATGAACAACTTAAATAATATAGTCAATCATTTACATAATGAATATTTATAATCATGGAAACAGTTAAGACAAAATTTTTAAACAAGAACTGCAATTTAAATGTCTATGTTGTTATTAAAATATTAAGTTTTAACTTATTTTATTTATGATTGCATATGAATAAAATTAACTTGTCTTATATTTTGCTCCCTTGGAAATAAATCTTGTCTCCATCATTGTATGTTTACTCAAAAGAAGAGTAGATATCAATATAATAAAATAATCAATAACAAAAATAAAAATAAAATGATAAAATGAGATCATTATCAGTCTATGAAGATGATTGACAATGGCTTGTAAAGAAAAAAGAAAAGGGAAAGAGATTAAAAATTTCAAGAAAGAATGAGTAGCCTCTCTTTCTAGAAACCTATTTGATCTGAGTTTGTTACATAATTTAAAAATATGAAAATTCGTTCACTTTTATTTTTTGATGAATCTTTGTTCTAGCTTTCGTAACCAAGTGCAAAAATTGAATGTGAATATATGAACCTGCCTTGCAGCATTCGCAACCAAGCGCTTTGAGACATTCACTTCTATTACTTTTATAATTTGTTTTTAAATAATGATTTCAATTTTACGATACAAAATTGAATTTGACCTTTTTCTAAAATTGAATCCTTCCACGAATTGTTTTTCATCACAAATAAATCTTATAAATATTTGACTATCCTCCTAGTGGCCGACAAAAATACCCATCTAAAATTTTGTCTAATGTACATTTATTATTCATTGATTTTTTATCACAAAAAACATGAGTGGCAATTTACTCAATTCAAATTCATCCATCCGAGAAAAATAATTTAACTCAATCTGAAACCTAATAAATCTGAAATGATTTAAATTTAAAATGATTTGAGAATTTTTGAATTAAGTCATATTAGATATGGGTCAATCCAATGAATTAGATCACAATTAACCTAGAAAGGTCATCTCATAACTTGATCCTATTAATCTGGTAATAACATAAAAAACATGATAAGCTTTATTCTTAAATATATATAAATAAGATAGAATAATTAAAGTTAGAAAAATTATTTTTAAATTGATTTGATTATTTAATTAATTTTATTTTTATTATATAGTGATATTGTTATTTTTTTAACAAACTTATTTTTAATTTTATTGTGCATCTTTATGTCCTTAAATTACATTTTGTGACAAGTTATTTTGTATAAATAAAAGTTTGTTATCATGGTAAAATAATTTTACCATAATTTTGTAAATGACTTATTATAGTGATAAAAATATTGTTATCACTATTATTTTCTCTTACATCTAATTTGATAAGTAATAGAAATTTGACACCAATTTGCTATGATAAAATATTATAAAAAAATTTATGTCATAAGTTATATAGTATACTCATTTATTATGATAAAAATTTTTGACATAACAAAATCTATCACAAGTTTACAAATTTTTCATAGTAATTATGATAATTTGATTTTTATCATGATAAAATCATATACTTAGATAAAATTAATTTTGTCACATAAATTTTTATCATAATACACAATTTCTTATAATAAGTAGTTTGTTGTTATTGTACATTATATACTTGTTTTTGAATTATTTTAAATTATGATGTATGATTTGAATATAATTCTATATTGATTTAATTCAATTGTTTGTTTTCATTATGTATAGTCATTTGCTTAAAAAATAAATTATATTTAATTTATTAAATATTTAAATGAAAATAAAAAAATTAATGGACTGCTTATATAAAATCTATGTGATCAAAAAATAATATTCAAAAAAATTATAAATTTTTCATAAATTATGAAAAAATATTTCATAAATAATAAAAAATCAAAATTGATATTTAATAATTTTTTAAAATTGAATAAAAAATGTTTCAATTCAAAATATTATTTTTAAGAGTAAATTGGAAATTCTTTTTATATGACTTAAAAATGCTAAATTCTAGTGTTTGATTTGCTTGGAGATGTTTGGGAAGGCTACATTTAAGGGTGTCAAAAGGAATTAACGAGTCATGGTCGTATGGTGCCAACCCACTCAAGTGACATGATTAAGGTTAATACAAATAAGATTTTCTTTATTAATCATGTTAGGTTATTTCAACCCTAATATGACACAAAATTTAAATAACTTACGTGAACACAACACGTATAACCCGTTCATAATTGGGTCTATGTATATTACAGAATCAGACACAATATTTTTAATTTGTATTAATTTATAACTTAACAATATTATATTTCTATTTGAATAAAAAAAATATTATCTATAATCATATATTTTTCAAGGTTCATAAATAAATATCAATAAAAAAATCTAAATAAAGATTAATATAACATCAAGTTTGAATATTCTTCTAAATAAACACAAACGCATAAAAAGTTTCAAATAAATATCATTCAAATTATTATCAATAAATATAAATACATAAAAAAGATGTTTATATATTTTATATAAATGATTATTTAACCTTGATATTACATAGCTTATGCAAATTATAAATGTGTTGTGTCAAGTTGACACGACATGTAAAATTAACTGAGTTATAATTGATTCATGGGTCAACCTGTTACATGACCCGTGTCAATCTGTGTCGTAAGTTGGTCAATCCATTTATGATATTAGCCCATTAAAAGTCAACCATAATCTATTGATTTTATGTGTTTTGCGAACCATGTTCACGTGTCATAACTCATTTTGATGCTCTTAGCTAAATTCCTTAACGGTAAATTCTACCCTTGCTTTTCTATCTATATATCATCTCAAGGAGTGGAACAATTACTTTTTATTGGCCATCAAAATATGCATAAAATAAATGTACTCTTAATTATTCTAATATATGAACATAAATAACCTTTTATGTATTTTTATCTACTAATCAAAATATAGATCATACTTTAAAATAGAAAATTAGTTAGCTATTGTAAAATAAAAATTATATTGCAAAGTTTATTGCCACACCATATTTTGTTTTGTATAAAAATATTTGATAATTTGTAGCCATTATTTAATTTTAATAGTTGTTATTTTTATCAATAATTTTTGTTTTTGTCATATTTTATTTAATATTAATCGTTGAATATGTGGTAATGGCTTGACTACTATTATCTGGAAGGAAGCAATTTATAATGGTTCTTATTTCATTATTAGACACCTTAGAGACTTATTAAGTAATTGTATAAATTAATTAAATAAAATACAATTATATTATGGGTATAATAGTAATCTAAGTTAATTTTTTTGAACTTTTCTACGTACTAATCAAACACAATAATTATATATTCCAAGAAAAATTATATATCTAACCCAACACAATAATCTTATATTCTTAGAATTATTTACCTGAAAATTTACTTTTCTAGAAAAGTGATTTCAAATAATAATATTAAATTTTGACAATCAAACATCTCCTTTGATAAATACTAGAAATTTGATGTCAAGATATTGTGATAAAATATTATGAAAAAAGTGTTTATGCTATAATTTATCTTATATATTTATATTCATTATAATAAAAATTTTTGAGATAAAAAAAATGTATTATAAGTTTACTTATTCTTGATAATAATTATGACATATTTGACTTTTGTCATGATAAAACTACATATTAATATAAAATTAATTGTATCACTTAAATTTTATTACATTACACAATTTCTTATAGTGAATAATTTGTTATCATTGTATAATGTATGCTTGTTTATGAACTAATTTAAATTATTATATATGATTTAATTATAATTTTATATAGATTTAATTCAATTTCTTGTTTTCATTATATATTGTTATTTACTTAAAAAATAAATCATATTTAATTTATTAAGTATTTGAATAAAAATAAAAAGTTTAATCAAGTTCTAGTTATGTAAAATCTATTATATTAAAAAATAATTTTTAAAAATAATTATTTTCTTAATCTATTATAAAGAATATTGCATAAATAATAAGAATCTAAATGGACATTTTAAAATATTTTTTAAAAAATTGAATAATAGCAATTCAACCAAACCGAAGAATGATTTGAACTACAATGACCCAATCTGACCCATTTATCACCTCTATTTACTAGCAATTAATTTGCACTGCTATATTAATTCATTTGGAAAATCTTAAAGGAAGATATTCCGCTTTAGCAAGCTATAAGTTTAAGTACTTCTTGATTTGCAATTTAATATTTTATTTATTTTTAGAGGTAGGAACTTCTTACCTTATTCAAAAATCTGATTCAAAATAGTACAAATTAACTTGATTTGAGATTGATCTAATTGAAGTTGATCCAACTTGAATTTTATAAGATTCAAGTCATGGATTAATCTGAATTAACTTGATCATGATCTAACCCTCAAATTAATCTAATTAATCAGACTTAAATTATAAATAATTAAAATGAATTTTAAAATTCAAAAAACATTTTTGATTTAAAAAATATCAAAACAAACAGTGATCCAATTTGATCGAAAGCTCAAAAATCACTTGAAAATTTTTATTCCCTGGCCCAATAATTTTGCTTGAAATTACTTGAAAAATATGAACCAAAATTAACTCAACTTGAACATATCCAACCAACCCATTTACCACACTTATGAATTAATTCATGAATGTGATATTCTTATTATTCCTCAAAAAGGCAATCAACAAATTATTATAAATTGGATCAATATACTAATTATTATTATTTTATTTAACTGGTGGGATCTAGTTAATTTAATTAATTGATGAATGAGCCATTGATTTAGTAACATTGACATGGTATTTAAAATGGTGATTTTAGTCAGAATTTAATTAATCAAAAATAAATTAATTATATAATTACCATTTCTCTATTTCTTTCCATTTCTATTATTGATTTAGGATTTTTGGTTTTTCCTTTTTTTGTTAATTTCAGCATAATGACATTTGGACTGTTAAGAGATATTATCCTCAGCATTTTCTGTAATTATATTTGCTGATAAATGTTTGAAATTATCTATGCACAGATTAGTTTACACTATTGTGATTGTTAATCACTTCTTGCAATATTTATTTTATGTATACCCATTGTAATGTAATCTTCATATATCAATAAAACACAACAAATTTTCAAACTCTCACATGGTATCAAAGCCATGGAAACATTAAAAAAAAAAAAAAAGGAGGCTCAAATTGTTCATGTTATAAATATTACTTCTTTTCCATCTTTAGCTTACCATACCTTTACTGTTAAACTTAACCATAAAATTATTTGGCTGGGAAAGCACAATTGCTACGCCTTCTCAATTATCAAAAACCTTCCTGGTTTTATTAATGGCTCATGTTTAACCTGATCAAAAACAATTCCTTCCACCGATGATCCTACTCAATAGGTACCAAATCCTACTTATGAAACTTGGTTTGAGAAAGATCAAATAGTACTCTCTATTGGATCCTATACTTTTTAACTAAAGAACTTTCCCCTTATATTATTGTACAAACCACTTCTCGTGAAGTTTAGCAAGCTTTAACTAGTGCCTTTGGTTCCATTTCTCAAAATTGTCAACTCGAAATTCACATAATTACAAGAGCTAAAGAAAAATGATATCTTTGTTTCTACATATTTACGACGTGCCAAAGCATTGGCAACAAATTAAGTGCTACTAGTAGAACTCTTTCTCCTACAGAATTTAATGCAATAATTTATAGAAACATTGATAGTGAGTTTCGTAATATCATCATTGCATTGAAACTTTGTCTAGATCCAGTTCCATTTTATGAGTTACATGGCCAACTTGTTGCTCATAAAATACTACTCAAAGGAACACAATAATTACCTTATGCAAGCACCAAGCAAGGAGATTATCTTTAACTTAAAGGATCAATAACAAGAGGGTGCCTAAAGAAATTGAAGCATGGATTAGGGTTTTTTGTGCAAAAGACAATAAAGCTTAGATTGGAGCATAAAAAGGGTTTGGCACAAGAAGGCATTTATTGGCCCATTTAGTGGATCTTTATTAAACCTAAAATAAGCTCATTGGACTTTAATTCAATGTGTTGAAGCCCAATTTGAAGATCTTAAGATGAGCCCAATAATTGGAGAGAAGATTTCAAAAGATTTTGTTTTAGGACAAAATTTGTTAGGACAAGGCAAGGGACAAGACAAAAATTATATGTTGGAACAAGAGAAAGATTTTATCTTAGACATGACATACTGGATCATGTCCTAAGCTAAGCCAAGACCAAGTCAAATTCAAGATCTTCTAAGATTTACTTAGTTGGCATTATCTTCTTATTTTCCTTAGGATTCCTTTTCATGGGTAAAATATGTATTTTTCCTCTTTGGATTATGATTTCTTCATTACAATTTATTTCTTATAAGCAATTCAAATTAATGTTTTAGGATGCCTTGAATACCCCTAGGCTGAATACACCTTAAAGCCACATTATTAACATTATTCATCTTTTATTTTCATTAGGATTTTGGAGTAATAGCTAGATTATAGATGGCCAATACCACCATGGTTGAATACTTCTTAATTCATTAGTTTGATTTGTTTTGTTCTAGTTAGGAAGTTATTATTTGGAATATGAAGTTTTGCATTGTAGTGGCTATTTAAAGCCCTCATTTGAGCATCATTGGAACTTACTGAATTATTATTTTCTTTAGCAATTTGTTATTGTGAGATTGTTTCTCTTCTTTAGTTCTTGAAAGGACTTAGTGAGGTTGTTGAGTGAAGGCTTAATAACTTTACAAACTAGTTCATTCCAGGCTTAAATTGGCTTTAATTAATTTAGGTTCTTGAATTAACAACCTTTAAACCTTTATGACTTAGGTTGCAAGAAACAAGTTTTGTATAGGTTTAGTTGGGATTTAAAGATATGATTTGCTTAATTCTTGATTGATCTTTGGGACTAATATTAACATTGATTAAGGGTTGAGGACAAGTTACCTTTCTATGTTTCATTTGGTATCAAAGCCAAGGCTTTAAAATCAAGTATGAATCCTTTGTGTTCATTATTCTTTGTATTTAATTCTTGTTTTCTTCTTTTAATGGTGTGCCCCTTGTGCTAGATCATTCATTTAGTTTCCTTTCCTTCTCTTATCTCAATTCAGTGTCTTTTTTTCTTTTACTTTCCATTCAAATTTTATTTGGTTTTCTTTCATCAAGTTCATTTATTTCATCTTATTTACTAATTGTTTTATTTTTATTTATAATTTAAGGCCATTTTGCATCATCAAAATCTAAAAAGAAAACTAAATTGCGATTGGCCCTCATCCTTTATTCAATTTCCCTTCATCTTGTTCTTACATAGTTTCATTATTCTCTTTATGTTTCTTATGATTAAAGTTTTAATTTAGCTTCAATTTTAAAAAAGAAAGAAGTCACATAAAAAAAGAATAAAATAAAAGCAAAGAAAAGAAAAGAACCTAATATTACATTTGAGTTGTGTTTTGTGTTGAAATTATCAAATTGGTGTTTGCGAAATTTTGATTCGACTTGAAAGTTTAATTTTTTTCATTGTTTTTAAGCTCCATTCAAACTATTGCAAACTCTATTCTTCCTTGTTGGACTAGGATAGTTAATACTAAGTCTAGAACCTCATTTAATCTTGACAAAGAAGATTGATTATCACTAATATTTCAAATAAGTGTTGATTTTGCAGAAATAAATAAATCTCTCAAGAAGAAATGAAAGGAGTTGATAAACTCTAAAGTGACATAAATCGCAATTGCAATCTAGGATTCACAACTGCGACTCATGTTAAGGCATGCTGAAATTCAAGCAGGCGAAATCGCGGAGCCATTCTCGGCCCCGACCTATGGAAAAGAAGAAGCCAAAATGTGACAGACGAATTCGTGGTGAATGTCACGCCCTAGTCGCAATCGCGAATTTCAAAGTAACTCATGAGGGAAGCAAGTCCACAACCACAACTTGACAAGTGTCCCAGAAGACTGTTGGAAGTCAAATTTCATAGAGGCATCTTGTTGGTAGCGACCGCGAATCCTAAGGAAGAAAGATGACCACTTCGACAGACGGATTTGCACCCTTTGTCGCGTCTTGTACAATAAACTCACGACCGCGACTTCTGAAAGTAGGTAAAAGACAACGACTATATTTTTCTATTGAACTAATAAGAAGCTACCACATGGACCAGCCATTAGACACAAACGGGGTTTCCCTTAAGGGATTTGGATTTCGTGACCGCGATTTCATCCTGACAAGCATTTAATACAAAATCTGTCTAGCATGTCCCAAAGATTTGATGAGCTATGATCTACAATGTCTCTTTGGTGAAGTTTGGCTATAAATACACCACCAAACAACCATGAATAAGGTTGCTAAGAAATTTATTACAAGTGATTAAAGCTCTCAATCTTTGCTACTCATTTCCTTCATTTACTTTATGAAACTGTAATTGTTAGGTGTGAAGCATTAAACACCAAATAGTAAGGTTATAGTGTTGGCCTATAAAAACACTTCAAGAAAGGTTTAAGTGTAAGCCTAGTGAAACAATTGAGTGAGGTTGTGTGTTAGCCTAAAAACACATTGTTGTAAGGTTGTGTGTTAGCCATCAAAAACATAAGTTGTACAAGTTGGGTGTGAGCTTGAAAACACCTTGAGATAGTGAAATACCCAATTGGTTTATTGGAGAGTGGATGTAGGGTCAATTATACCCAAACCACTATAAATCAGTTGTCTCCATTCTACTCTTTCTTCTTCCCCTTTTCTTTGTTGTTGAAATTTTTATACACCAATTCAACCCCCTTTCTTGGTGTCTAGGGATAACAAGTGGTATCAGAGCAAGGTTTTCACAAATCAGACCTTCATTGGGTGAAACAAGATCATGGCATAAGAAGTAAACCACTCACAACTAAGGCCATATTTTGATGGAACCGGCTATACTCATTGGAAGTATATGATGGAAATCTATATTGACACACATGTGGTGGACCTTTGGGATGTGGTAATCAAGGAATGGAGGCCTCCTACAAGAGTTGTGGATGACAATGAAGAATTAATCCCAATGGATGAATGGGTTGAAGCTCACCAGAAGTCAAATGGCAAGAACAAGAGGGCAATGGCCATTCTCCTAAGCTTACTTTTGAAAGAAGAGATTGAGAGAGTGCAACATTGTCAAACTGAACATGCCATATTGAAGACTCTAGAGAACTATCATGAAGGCACAACCTTAGTCAAGTCAAGCCGTTTGGAGATGTATGTCATCGAATTGGAACTCTTCATGATGAAGGACAATGAAAACATCACAGAAATGACTAATCGCCTCTTGTCCATCGTCACTAATATGAAGAAGTTTGGAAGAGCACTTACCAATTATGAGGTAAACACCAAAATCCTTAAAACTCTTCCTCTTAATAAATTTGGGGCTAGGGTGTGCATCATTCAAGAGTCCAATCCAGAGATTGGAAAGGTCCCAATAGATGTGCTAATTGGCAAACTCTTGACTCATGAGTTGGCCATTCAAAAAGATGAGCAGATGAAAAAGCTAAGAGGCCAAGGTGAAAAACCATAAAAAAAGAACCATGGGTTTCAAAGCTTCAACAAGGGAGAAACAAGTAGACACATCCTCAAGTGAAGAGGATAGTGACAAAGAAGGAGAAGAACTAGCCATGCTCTCAAGGAGAATGAAGGAGTTGATAAGGAGGAGAAAAGAGAAAAGAGTTTTCAAGAAATTAGCCTAAAGTCTAAAAGAGAGAACAAATGTTGTCACATGCTATGAATGTGGCAAACAAGGGCACATGAAGCATGAATGTCCCAAGTTGAAGAAGAAGAAAAGATGGGACAAAAAAAAGAAGAAAAGCTTCTCCGCTACTTGGGATGATGACTCAAGTAAAGAAGAGAAAGAAGGAGAGGTGGCCAACATATGTTTCATGGCACTAGGGGACTCCTCACAAGAGGTAACTACATCCTCCCACTCCAATTCTGATTATGAGGTAGATGATATAGATGAAGAGCTATTAGAAGCTCTAACTATGAAGTGTGATAAGTATAAGTCATAAGTCAAAACCTATAGGAAGAAATGCTCCAAACTAGAAGATGAGTACAAGTCTCTAAATAAGCTTGTGAATGAATTGAGGGCTTCTAATGAAGAACTTAAGAAATCTGTTGAAAATTAATCAACATCATCTTCTTCCTTAGCCTCACTTAGAAAGGAGAATGACTCACTCAAAAGGGAAGTCATTGAGCTTAGAAGCTCAATCTCTAAATTCCATAAAGGAAAAGAGGCTTTAGACACTCTTATTATGTCACAAAGACCACCTTTAATTAGGGATGGTCTAGGTTTTAATGGAGCTTCATCATCTTTCACAACTATATTTGTTAGAGCTTCACAATCTCAGACCTCAAGCATTGAAACAATTGGGAAGAAAAGTGCTCCCAACACTAAGCCTCCTAAGCTTAAGGGCAAAGGAAAGGCTCTCCAAGGCTTTAGAGCTAAGACTCAAAGTGCCAATCATGCTTATATGTATAACAAAAGGCATAATCATCCTTATAAAAAATCCTTTACCCCTACTCATCATATGTGTTCATGCATGCACTCACATTATCATAGTATGAGAAAGTTTCCTACTCATACTAAATTCATACATAGGAGAAAGATTAACGAGTCTAATCTTTAATGCCACTATTGCATGAAATATAGGCATGTCAATATACAATGCTTTATTAGGAAAGCTCACCTCAAGTTAGAGGATCCTTCAATCACTAACCCCTAGGACCTAAGTATGCTTGGGTGCCAAAGAAAAAGTGATTGACTCTTATTTTGTAGAGAAATGTGACTACCACTAAAGCAAGTAATTGGCATGTGGATAGTGGTTGCTCAAAGCATATGACTGAAAATAGAAGACTATTCACATCACACAAGGAGAAAGAAGGTGGAGATGTCACATTTGATAATAATGTCGAGGGTAAGGTAATTGGCATTGGCACCATAGGTAAGGATGGTTATTCATTAATTGATAATGTTTTACTTGTTAGTGGCTTACAACACAACTTGTTAAGTGTAAGTCAATTGTGTAACAAAGGTAACAAAGTCACCTTTGACCCTAGGAAATGCCGAGTCACCACTCTATTGGATGATAAGGTTATTTTCAAAGGTGAAAGGAAAGGCAATACCTCTTCAATTGACTTAGACAATTTGGCTAACCAATCTTTTAAGTGTCCTATATCTTTGAGCAATAAAGCTTGGTTGTGGCGTAGAAGGCTTGGTCATACAAGCATGGATCTTCTTCAAAGTCTATCCAAAGGAGATTTAGTGGAAGGACTTCCCAAGTTAAATTACTCTAAAGATAAGACATGTGTTCCATGTCAAATGAGGAAACAACA
>CATIWR010201599.1:0-26309 GCA_949677035.1 Omphalea diandra | reverse complement strand
ATTCTCACTAACCATGCATGATTAACATGTCATGAGAGGTTAATTTCAGATGAGAAGAAGATAAATTAACTTACCTATTATCCCAGAATTAGAAAACCTTAGGCAGCTCACTCTTCTCCCTCTCTTCTTCTTCTTCTTCTTTCTTTCTTTCTTTCTTTCTTTCTTTCTTTCTTTCTTCCTTAGCTCTCTCTCTCTCACTCTCTTTCTGCCATACCTCACGAATTATCCCTCATTTCTGACCCTAATTATCAGATATAAACTTATTATAACAATATAAAATTGTGGTGCTTCATTTCCATTGGTTGGAAGTTCACTTTTCCTCTTTTAGTCCCTCTCCTTCACTCCTTAAGCACCTTCATCCATCTCTCAATCCCTAAATGCTCCTTATACTCTTAAATAAGCTCTATAACACCATTATTTATGATGCGATAATATGAACACAGCATAAGACAATTTGCCATGCAACTATACAAAACACTACATATATGTTCAAGTGTCCGAACTGTAATGATGCAAGTGTCATTGTCATGCTTCTACAAATCACATGACTAAATGATCATTTATCCAATGCATATGTTCATATGGGATTTCATATCATTTATGCAATGAATATGTTCATGTGATAATGCCAATAGATGTGGATAGGGATGTTACAATTAATATCTCTCAAGAGGGAATACTAAGCAATTTTAGAAAAAATCTCAGCTTAAGAAAATAATAAATTATCTTGGTTAAATTTAAAATCCATTGGAATGGCTAGGTGAATCAATAGTCTTAGCTCCTTAAATTTGATTATTGCAACTTTAATTATTTATTGCTTTCTTTTTATTTATTTTTAGTCTTTAAATTTTCATAGTTTATTTATTTTGAATTTTCATAGTTTAATTACTCTTTTAAATTTGATTGTCCAAATAATCTAAGGTTAACTATAGTTTTAGTACTTATTTTGTTAAATCATTATGGAAATGATTTCTTTTACTAGTGCACGTATTAAGATCATTTAAATTTCAGCTATAAAGTTTTTTAAGCCATTATTGAGGATTTAATCCTAAAATAATATTAAAACTTGTTAATAATATTAGAACTTGTTAAGCTTGGTTAATTTGGATTTTTCCATTTTTTATTTTAGTTTTTTGTTCTTGCATATTCAAGTTGATTGGTGCATTTAATCCTAAAATAATATTAAAACTTGTTAATAATATTAGAACTTGTTAAGCTTGGTTAATTTGGATTTTTCCATTTTTTATTTTAGTTTTTTGTTCTTGCTTATTCAAGTTGATTGGTGCATAACAAGCACTAGTGGTGAGGAACCAGTGCAATTTGATCTTGGAATAGATAGTACTTTTCATACACTTCGAAGGGCTAATAAAGGTAAAGAGTAAGAGCAATTTGAAAACAAAATGGCGAACCCAGCAAATGCAAATCAAACTCCTTTGAACTATGCTTGTCCAATAATTGATGCAGCTACTTCTAGCATTAGCAAGCCAACGATCCATGCCAACAACTTTGAAATCAAGCTAGCAATCATCTAGATGATTCAAACCAATATCTAATTTACTAGGCTACTGAGTGATGATTGTAATGCACATATTGTCAATTTCCTAGAGATCTACGGCACTTTCAAACAAAATGGAGTTGGTGATAATACTATTAGACTTAGGATTTTTTCCTTCTTCATTGTAAGATAAGGATTGGCTTAATTCATTTCCTTTAGGTAGTATCACCACATGGGCTTATTTGACTCAAAAATTTTTGGCTAAGTATTTTCCTCCCACTGAAACAACTAAATTGATAAATGATATTACCACTTTTGTTCAATTAAAGAGAGAGACATTATATAAGACTTAGGATTGATTTAAGGAAATGCTTAGGAAGTGCCCTCATCATGGAATATCAATTTGGCATCAAATTCAAGCTTTTTATAATATAACTGTTTGATTATTGATACAGCTACAGGTGGTACAATTATGAGAAAATCTCTGACAAAGCTTTTGAGCAAGTAAAAGAGATGGCTTCAAATAATTATAGTGGAATAATGATAGAGTTGATCGAAAGGGATATGAAGTGCACAATATTGATTCTTTTACTTCTTTATCTGCTCAAATTGCTTCTTTAAATAAAAAAAATTAGATAATCTCGGTGCTACAATAATGAATGTTTCAACTTTTGGTCCATGTAACTTATGTGGCCAAATGGAAAATCCAAGCCCTCATTGTCAAGCAAGAAATCCTTGTATTTCTCATGAAAATGCTAATTTTATTTCTCATGATGGTTGATCAAATTTCAATCCCTATTCAAATACATACAATCCATGGTGGAGGAGCTATCCAAATTTGTCTTAAATTAACAACGAACCGAAAGCACCCCTTGGATTTCAACAATAACCACCACTATAAGAAAAAAAAAAAGGAAATTTGAAGGATTTAATTACCACGTTCATCAATAGTGCTAAAGCAAAATTTTAAAACCATAAGATATTTATAAGGAACTTGGAAGTTCAAGTGGGACAGCTAGTTAACATGATGTCTATGAGAAGAAAAGACTGAAAGAAGAAAAGGTCAATCATCTAACAATACCGATAAGAATCTAAAAGAACAGGTAAGTGTTATCGCTTCAAAAGGTAGAGAGATAATTGAAATTAAAGGAGAAAAGAAAGAGGAACATGACAAGGTTGATGATTCATCTATGGAAACCAAAGGGAGTACAATTAAACTTAATTTAAATGATATTCAACTTCCTCTTCTTTATCCTAAAAGTGTTTGAAAGATAACTTGGATAAACAATTTGTGAAATTTTTAGAGATGTTTAAAAAGGTATATGTTAATATTCCTCTTTTTGATACAGTTTTACAAATGTCGAGTTATGCTAAATTTTTTAAGGATGTGATTTCCAACAAAAGGAAATGGAAATAACATGAGATAATGAAGCTTAATGAAGAGTGTTCAATAATTCTGTTAAATAATTGCCCTCAAAACAACATGATCTAAGGAGTTTTTCTATCTATTGCACTATAGGAGATATTGAACTTAAGAAATCTTTATGTGATCTAAGTGCTTGTGTGAACTTGATGCCATACTCTATTTTAGAAAACTTAGATTACATGAATTGACACCCATTACTATTACCTTACAAATAGCCAATAAAAATATAAAATATCCTAAGGGAATAGTAAAGGATGTCTTAGTTAAGGTGGACAAATTTATTATACCTATTGATTTTATTATGTTGGATATAGAGGAAGATCAAGCAATGCCTTTGATTCTGGATAGACCTTTTTTTTTACTAGTAATGTTTTAATTGATGTACAAAAAGATTTACTGGCCCTTAGGATCAATGATGAAGAAGTAATGTTTAACCTGTTTAAATCCATGAAACATCCACACAATTAAACATGAAATAAATGTCATTAATTGCGTTGATATCTATGCAACTCAAGTAAATGCATTTGAATTAAATGATCCTTTGGATAGTATCATTCTTAATTCTAGTGATGATGCACAGGTCTTGGATGATGAACATGAGGAGACTTTTAATTACTTAGACATGGGTCAAGAATGATTCAATCCAAAAGAAAGGAGATTTTTACCTTTAAAGAAACCAACTTCAACCAAACAATTGTAACCCTCTATTGAAATACCTCTAATTTTAGAACTTAAATCTTTACCTTGTCATTTAAAATATGTATTTTGGGAGAAAACTCAACCTTATCTATGATTGTTTCATCTAAATTGATAGGTCTCTAAGAATAAAAGATTAAAGGATGCTTAAGGAACCACCTATTTTTAATGAATCCACTCATTCCTTACAAAATCCTTTAAAAAGATAAGATAAGTCAAGCTAATGACTTTTAAAAAAGTGTTTGTTTGGAGGCAACCCAATATTTTTAATTTTATAATTTCATGATTTTATTTTATTTTTCTTGATTTTCATTGCATTTTTAATTTTTTTTTTTTTTTTTGTATTTAGATATCTTTTGGGCATGTTCTAAAATTAAAAAAAAATTAGTTAAATACTTTTTGATAAGGCGTGCCCACGACTTATTGCCTTTATGGAAACATTAACAAGCAAGCATAAGTCTTGTCCACGACTTATCCCATTAAATCCTCAATTTTGTTTTCTTATGTTTTATTTGCTAGTCTATATAAGGCATGCCCATGACCTATCACATTAAATCTTATGTTTTGTATTTTCTCTTTATCAGCATAGAGCATGCCCACAACTTATTAACATAAATCTTCTATTTTGTTCACTTTTTTTTATTTCTTTGTCAGCATAAGAGATGCCCACGGTTTATTCATATAAGTCTTCTTAGAAACACCATAATCGACCACTTTTCACACTTGAGCTCCACTCCTAGCAAAGCTCACCATTTAAGGAAGTTTCCTTTGCCCTTCAATTTTCATTTTTCTATTTTTTAATTTTCTATTTTGGTGAACTTCTTTTTGCTACATTAGGGATAATGTATGTTTTAAGTATGGGGAAGAGATTAATGGTTTTGGCTTGATTGATTGAATTACACTAGGAACATACTTAGGGGTATTAACTAAACTAATTAATAACAATATTAAAATGGAAAAAGTGAACCAAAAATTCTCAAAGGTCGAATCCCAATATATTAGTAGTCTAGAGGTGTCTAACCTCATCTTTAGGCTAAATCCAATTTTCGAACCTAATCTCTAATAACGTAAAGATCAATTGGGCCTTTCAAATAATTTAGTTAGGTTCAGATTTCATTGTGTGTGAATTCTTGTCCCAATAAAATTTAAGTAGTGACTCCACATCTTTTTAGGAATAGTACTAAAGTATTATCCTATCTTAGTCACTCGTTGACCTCTACTTAGATAAAAGGGTTTCAAGTTTACGTGAGTCCTAAAGGATCCCCAGTTGATCCTAACATAAGCTATAATATGGAGTTGTTACCAATGTATAATCCCCCATCCTCTTGATCCCCTATTGATTGAGAAAGGGATGGAGTTGCGAACAAAATTCCACTTGTTTAAGCAAACCCTTAAGGGTGCTCATAGTGGTGACTCCACTGAGGAATCAAAAATTGGCTTTGTATCAAATATTTAGTTCACTTTTTGCCATATTAACTTTGTAATTAATTAGTTCAAATTGAATTCATGTAGCCTCCACACTTCACTACACACACTAGGTCTACCCTTAGAAAAATCAATGTGTTCTCTAAACTTAAGATTTAAGCTCGATTCAGGCTTAAGAGATGTTCATCACTTACAAGCTAAGTAGTTTCAAATATATCAAATAAGGGGTTACAACAATCATCCCTCAAGCTTGTCAGAGCCATCAACTATAACAACCAACTCAACCATTTAAGCACATGTAGAAGCCAATAGCACCTTGGAATAGGTACCCCTCTTGTTTCCATTTCTTCTTCAAAAGAAGGGTTAAAGTCCTTAAAGAATACAACTAGGATTTCCCTTGTGTAAATACTATTATTATCCAATGTCATAACCCAGATTTTAAATCATGCCAATGTTAAGGAAAGAAAGGCATAATGCCTTTAGAACCTCGTAGCAAGCTAATTTAACTCGTTAGAAAGCCCACACCTTTCGTTGCTTTACTCTGACATTAAAACCTTAAACTTACCTTAATATCACCTTGAATTCTAAGAGATAAAATAATGGGAGTTATGATGTAAACATTTCTTTAAATTTGATATTTTTTTCTTTTCTCTTTTCTTACTTTTCTTTTCTTTTCTTTCATAACACGAGTCATATATATATATATATATATATATATAATAAACTCTAATAAAAAATCCTTATAATTAAGGTATTCATACTTATATTACTTTAATCTAACCTTAATACATAATATAATTATTATTATACAACCATTTTACATATAATCACATTAACATAGTATATGTCATAATCATTAACATTTAACTTATATATATATATATATATATATATATATATATATATATATATATATATATATATATATACACTATACATTTCATAATGTATTTAATTATGTTACAAAGACAACTAATAATATAAACACAGTTAATAATAATATTTCTTAGTTATATACATAATTCTTATTAACTTTCATACATAATGACTTAAGCAAGTACGAGAAATATATGCAGTGCCTTAACATATGTGATACATAAAACTTTACCTTTGGCCTTTAACCTCAAGCATATATCTAGTCATCAATCCTATGCTTAACCTACAAAAATAGTCTATGTGTGTCAAGGGGGGTGAGCTCCGTGTGGGAAACTCAATGAGGAATTTTATATGTCCATATGCATGCTCACATGCCATAACATAAATGCATGTCTAACAACATGACACATCATCTACATACAACATTTACACAGCATATCGTTACATATATGGATAGTCAAGTCCATGGAAATCTCATCTTAAGTTATAATCTTTCTCGCATAAGAGAGTGCCTCACCAGTCATGAACTCGCAAGAGAGTTTACCTCACTAACCATATCTTTCTTTTACACGAAGGAGTTTCCTCACCAGTCGTGTCAGGCATGCATACATTTCATTTAATTTCATATAGGTTATAATCATTGCATAGCCAACTATGGGACTTTGGATTCCCACTTCTTACTTGAGTTATTCTCACATCACATAGTATTCAAACATTACATGTATTCCATAACATTTCATTTCATCCATAAAATGCATACGACTTTATATTAACATAATTTGGTGTACTATGTCCTATATATAAAACTATGATGCATGAATGCAATGGACATTGAAAAACCATGATAAAACCCCTCACTTGATATAGGTAATCCTCAATTGCTTAACTCTTGCTCCATCTCTGATCCTTAGCAACACATACACCTAGACATATAAATAATAAAAATACTAAAAATATGGAGAATTATCTAAACTCATCCATAAAATATATTTTGTGCATAAAAAAAGTTATTATTAGCCAATAAGGCCCATAAGAACATTAAATATAAACTTTTCTAAATTTGCAATTTAATCTAAAAACTACATTTAGTTTTATTGTGATCACCATTTAGGTCCATAGTCATATAAGATCTCATAATTTATTATTTAATATCCTTATATATGAATAACTATGATTAATTCCATATTAAAGATCTTAATCCTCTAAGTCCTTAGACTTTCTAATCTTGTCAATTTAGTCCATTTTCAACATTGCATCCTCAATTTGCATCATCAATTAGCATCATTAAATCTATTTCATCATAAGAACACAAGTTATAATCATAACTATTAATAATTCTCCATTAATTGCCTTAAAATCCTCAATTACATAATATCCTTAAACTTTTCATATTTGCTCAACTTAGTCCAAAAATACAATTAACCCCAATTTGCATTCAATTAACTCTAATTCTGCAATCAACAATTCATCTAAATTTATTTTACATCCTTAGAATCCATTTTCTAGTAATAAACCTCACATAAACATCATATTTATATTTTAGGACCCAATTTAAAATTATTGAAAAATCATTAAAAATTCATAAAATCTTACGAGAATTTTCAAAATTCACAAAACTTGAGCGGTTGTGATCAAAGTGATTAATATGATTTTCTAGGACCAATTAATATTTGCACCTATCGAGTCATTGTTGGACCACCATGCCTGGTGGTCGCCGCCGATGTTCTCTAGAAAATCAACCATAATCATCGTATAGTTCGTTATGCCAGAAATCCATAGAAATTGACCATGTCATCATACAATCTACTATTTGCTCGAAATTAACAAAAAAAAAAAGAAACTTTGACTGGCAATTTCTCCATCATTTGATCCTCTGTTGAGACAAATTAGGTGTCAATAGAAAGCTTGCAAAAAAAGCTTTCAGTAAAAGCGCGAATCACCCAACTCGAAACTTTGGTTGGAAAGATATGGCAGTTTGAAATTTTGGCCCAAAACTTCACTTTCCCACTCTTAGCAGTGTTAGGTTCGGGACTTTGTACGTGCACAATGCCATGCTTCTTTTATTTTATTACAGTTCATTTTAGCTGTAGAATTGCTTTCTTATTAAAAAAAAAAAATACTAGCCGACTCACTTTTTTGTTTTTTTTTCTTACTTCTGTTTTCTTTTTTTTTTTTAATCATTATCCTTGTTTTGGTTGCCAAAACATTTCCTTGGTTTAATTATTACTTTTATTTCGTTTTCTTCTTCTTTTTTAAAATTTTTTATTTTTTATAATTATATAATAAAATAATAATATTAATACAATATTAAAATTTTCATAATTAAAATATGCACCATATAAAATATTTAAATTTCATAAAATTAAATTTTGCATTCATAATTAAGTTATTTTTCATAAAATATATAAATTAACTAAAATTTAATTAATACATTTAAATATAAATATAATATCTTCACTTAAATAAATTAACATTAAAATTACTTAAATTAAATAACAACTTATCATAATTAATTATTTCTCATGACATAAAATATCTCTTATAAATAATTTATTTTCCCAAAATTAATAAAAATTCTTCTAACATAAATAACTTAAATTTTCAAAATTAAATACTTTACATTAAATAAATTCTCATAATGTTCTCAATTAATTCAACTTAGTCAATAATTTAAATAAATTTTAACAAAATAACATCCTTAATATTATTTAATTAAATTTTTTAAATATTTACTTAACATAATAAATTCATATAATATAATTAATATTAAAATTACATAAATCATACATTCATTTTAATTTAAATTAATTTTTATAAATTTCATAAATCTCAATTAAATTCGTACTTAAATAATTAATTTTAGATCCTTAATTTCTTAAATTCATTAAATATATTTCCTTTATGTAAACTCATCTTAAAAATATTAAATATCATCATATGCTCATTTAAATTTAATTTCTTAAATATAAAATATTCATTAAACATAAATCTTTAAATATAATTCATAATAAAATCACGTAATCTTGATATAAAATATAATTTCATCAATATAAAGTCATTTCTCTTTAAAAATACTAACATATGCATTAAATAATCTCTTTAAATATAATAAAATATATCTAATTATCATTAAATTATTAAATTCATATATATAATTCCAAAAGCATAAAAAGGCTATGGTTGGAGCTCTATCAAGTTTGATTATTTTTTAGGAAGCCACTCCAAAAGATGTTATTGCTTTAGTTACCCATAAAGGGAAAGTCACTTTTTCTGATGAAGACTTGCCACCATAAGGAATAGGTTATAACCTACCTTTGTTTATAAGAGTTGAGGTAATAAGAAGGCACACTTCATGTGTGATAGTTAATGATGGATCTAGAATTAATATTTGTCCCATAAAGTTATTGCATAATTTTGGTTATCAGAGAAAGACCTAAAAAGCATCATATAACATCATTCGAGCATATTATGATAGTAGGAGGCTAACCTCAATTGTATTTAAGATCATAGTAAAATTTGGAATTATAAAGACAATGGTGGAATTTATGGCCTTAGACAACCCTATCAATTTCTCACATTCATTGGAAATATCGTGGTATCATCCCTTAAGAGGAGTGCCTTCCACAATTCATAAAAAAGTCAAGATTCCTTACAAATGTGAGATAACAACCATCTATACGGAAGCTGGTGAGATTATGTCAGCATTGAGTATGGTTATCCCATATCTCAAGGGTTTTCATATTTCTTGAGTTACAGATAAATGGATTGACCTGAAGGTGGTAGAAATCATGAAGAATATGAATTTCTTGCTCGGTCAAGGATTGGGAAGGAATTTTGTATGTGTTTTTAAGTTCCCAAAATTTTTAATTCACACAACCTAAAAAGGATAGGGTTATTGTGGGAAAGGAACCAAGTCAGAAGTAAGAGATATTGATGGGCCTTTGTTTTATTTCTTTGTGAAATAAGGGGAAGTAGTAGGAGAATTCGAGGAAGAAACCATTGATGAGGATGAAAACCATTGGGTTATGACACTATAGACGATCTAGAAAAGGCATTCTTTCATATGGGAGTTAAGGGAACAGGTTATCTAAACTACAAAGATTCATTAGATGAGGAAGATGTGAAGAAAAAAATAAAGAAAGGCAAACAAATTGTGGGGGAGGAAAGTACTCAAGGATCATACCAAATTATGATTTTGTATGACCCTTAGACCGCTTTGCCATGGAATGACAAGTGGAAGTTTACTGATGAAGAACATGAATAGTATTTGTCAAACCAATAGTTTTAGGCTATTGGTGAGGACTTCAAGAAGAAGTAGTTTAACGTGGTGAATCAATATGCTCATTTAGTTGATTTGGAATGGTGATATACTACGTTGTGGAAGTGCATTAAAGGCACATACATTGGATTTAGCTTAGCAGATATTAAGAGTGATTGTCAACTCTATTAAAGATCTAGGAGATGATGCTAAAGTAGAAGTTAAGTAAGCTAAATTGGAAAAAGTGTCCCTCTAGGCAAGGCTGAGCAAACGGTTGGTATGATTAATTCGGTTCGAATTTTTAATAAAATCAAATAAACTAAATTATATATATTTAAAACCAAACTAAACTAAAATTTTTGTAAGAACTGAATAAATCAAATGACTAAACTTAAATTTATGTGCCTATAAATTAAACCAAATCAAACTTATAAAATTTTAGCTCGGTTTGGTTTGATTTAATTAAATTACATGTATTTTAAATCTAGTTTGATTCAAATTGGTTTGATTTATTAATAATTTCAGTTTATTCAATTTTTTATCTAAAAAATCAAATTAAAAACTAAAATTTTTTTAAAATTAAATTGGAACCATATTGGTTTGATCAATTTTTTTAGTCCAATTTGGTATTTGCTTACGTCTATCTCTGGGAGAGTTTCATGAAGATTAAGTTAGGGGATGACCAGATGAAGCAGAACTTTGAAGTGATTGTAAAAGCAATGACTAGTATAGAATCTAATAAGGGAATACGTACTGAACATGATGATGACTAGAGTGTAGCTAGGATGACTGATGAAAAAAAGGTTATGGAAGAAGAGAAGAATGATGCCTAAGAGACTCCTATCGATTTACCAAAAGAAGTTGTCTTTCTTGATACTACTGATGTTCTTATCTCTAGTCTCTTTGAAGACAAAGATGTATTTATTTCCAAGTTTAAGGCAATGAATGACAAGTTTGCTTACTTATGTGATGTGTTCCCTGATAATAGCGTGCATGATTTCATGAGCATATTTAATACTATATTAATGTTATGCATACCACTACATTTAATCTTAGCATATAGAAAAATTTAAGGATCTTGCTTATTGTCAGTGATATCACACTAGAAGAATGGAGGAGTTTTAAACAATTACTTAGGAAATAACTGAGGGTTTTTGCTTGGTCATATGAAGATATGCCAGGAGTTGGTCTAATGATAGTTGACCATTTGCATATGAGATCGATGAAGCAAAATCTAAGAAGGATAAGACTACAGTGGGCAATGCTAGTTAAAAAGGAAGTGGCAACGTCGTTGAATGCAAAATTCCTTGAGGCAGTCAATTACCCTGAATGATTGGCCAACATAATGTCAACACTAAAGAAGGATAATAAAGTAAAGATGTATATGGATTATAGGGCTTGAATAAGGCTTGGCCCAAAGATGATTTTCCTCTGTCCTGTATTGATATATTAATGGATAGTGCGACCACATGGTTCATGTACTCCTTCATGGATGATTCTCAGGCTATAACTCGATTCATATAGCAATCATTAACAAGGTGAAGATAATTTTTATCACAAAATAGGGGACGTACTATTACAAGGTGATACCATTTGTATTGAAGAATGTATGAACAACATACCAATGGATGGCGACTGTCTTATTTCATGACTTAATCTCTAAAGAAGTAGAGGTGTATGTGATGACATGATGACAAAGTCTGAAATAAGGGAAAAACATTTTGAAACTTCAAAAAAGTTCTTGAAAAGGGTTGTTGAGTACAATTTAAGGTTAAATTCTGAGAAATGTGTGTTTTGGGTTACATCTAGCAAATTTTTGGGACATATGGTTTGAAATAGGCATCAAAGTAGACCTAGACAAGATGATGGCCATTCAAGACATCCTTGGACCCAAGACGAAGAAAGATGTTTAAGGTTTCCTAGGCCATCTAAAATACATTAGCAGATTCATAACCAGGCTCATTCCCATCTAAAATACATTAGCAGATTCATAGCCAAGCTCAGTCCCATCTAAAATACATTAGCAAATTCATAGCTAAGCTCACTCCAATCTATGAGATAATATTCAAGTTACTGAGAAAGAACAAGCTAGTGAAGTGGAATGCACAATATGAGAAAGCCTTCGAGAAAATAAAGGAGTACTAATTAGCCCATCATTCTTAAATCCACCAAAGCTAGGAAGGCTACTACTTTTGTATCTAATTGTAGAAGAAAGTTTATTAGGGCAATGTTAGCTCAAGGAGATGAGACAAGAAATGACCACAACGTGTAATATCTTAGCAAGAAACTACTCCCTTATGAGGAAAGGTATAACCAAGTGAAAAAACCTTATTTGAAATTGGTTTGGGCCACGAAGAAGCTGAGGTAATATTTTTAGTCATACTCAGTCGAGGTTGTTTCGAAGCTCGATTCAGTCAAGTACTTGCAAAAGGCCTTATCCTCAACTAGAAAGTTAGCAAAATGGCTAATACTATTAATGGAATTTGACATTAAGTATGTAAGTAAGAAAGTGATTAAGAGATGAGCAATTGCAAAGTACCTAGGCCAATAGCCTCTAGAATAAAGAAGGTCTAAACTTTCCTAATTCTTAGATGAAGGGTTAAGATCAATTGAGCCTTAGGATTGGAGAATGTATTTCAATAGGGTAGTGAACAAGAAAGGAGCAAAAGCAGGTGTAATCCAGACTTCACTAGAATGAGAGATTTTTCCTATAGCCAAGAAACTTGATTTTAAGATGACGAATAACATGGTCGAGTATGAAGCTTGTGCACTTACACTAAAGTCCTTGATACAAATAAGGTTAAGGACAATCAAAGTATTTAGAGACTTGTTGTTTGTCATCTCTAAGGGAACTGCTAAGTAAAAATTGAAGGAAGAACAACTAAGACCATACTTAGAGCATTTAAAGAGGTTGGCATATAACTTTTAGAGAATCATATTTCACGACTTACTACAAAAAGAGGAATATGATGGTTCATGCTCTCGTAACCTTGGTTTCTATTCAGGATGGGCTAAATAAGATGTCAATGAAGCCACTACTAACGTTGAAGTCAACTATACACTACTATATGGAAAAAGAAGTGGCATAGATGTCAATAGAAAATCATTGATGGTATTATGACATGTAGAGGTACCTAGCAAGTAGGAAGTATCTTAGAAGGGTTTAAAAGAAGGATAGGGATGTGATCAGAAAGTTGGCATCATAGTTCATAGTCTATGATGGTGGTGTACAAACAAATGTCTGTTGGAGTTCACGTGAAGTGTTTGATAGAAAAATAAGTAAAGTAAGTTATAAAAGAGGTACATAGGGGAATTTATGGTCTTTACATGAATAGGAAAGCATCGACAAGGAAAATTATAAGGATGGGTTATTATTGGACTATTATAAAGCAGGATTGTATTTGGATGGCTCGAAGTTGTCATAAGTGTCATATTAATGGTTGCCTCAACTACTTAGCCCCTATGGAATTATATAATTTGACATCACCTTGCTATTTGTAGCTTGAGGCATTAATGTTATCGAGAAAATTAGGTTGACCTTTATAAAGGCATAAGTACATTATAGTGTCAGTTGATTACTTCTCGAAGTGGGCAAAAGCTAAGTCTTTCAGGAACATTTAGGCAAAGTAGATGGCTCGATTCATATAAAAGAATCTCATTTATCATTATGGTGTACCACATCACTTGTTATAGGTAATATAATACACTTTCAAGTAAAGGTTAAAATAATCATAAAAAAGTACAAATCATAAGTCATCACCTTATAGGCCACAAGCTAGCAGAGCAGTAAAGATAGCTAGCAAGAATGTTAAGAATATCATTAGCAAGATAATGAAAACCTATAATGATTGGTATGAGAAGTTACCTTTCGCATTATGGGGATACTGAAGTATAACTAGAACATTGATGGGAATGACACCGTACACCCTTGTATATGGAATGAAAGTGGTATTACTAATTGAGATGAAGATGAAGTCCCTACGGGTGCTAGTAGAGTCAAAGATTCTTACGTACCAATGGGTGAGAAACTGATTTAAGCAATTGACCTATTAGATGAAAGGAGGTTAAAATCTTTTTACCACATTCAGATGTATCATGCTAAGATGGCTTGAACCATTAACAATAAAGTCAAGATGAGCATAATAAGGGTTGATGATCTAGTGTTAAAGACAATTAGGCCACAAACTCAAGATTCTCGAGGAAAGTTTTAAGTTAAATTAGGAAGGTCCCTATGTGGTCAAGTAGATTTACTTAGGTGGCGCTATGCAATTATTAGGTATGGATGGAAATGAGTTCTCTGAGTCGGTCAAACTAGATAGATTGAATAAGTATTTCATGTGAGGATGTGAGAAAAGGAAAATAAGCCTGCTAAGCTAAAAACCCACAAGGGCAACTTAGGCCAAAATTAAGGCACACAAAAAATAAAAGAAAAAAAGAAAATGTGTAAATGTTTGCAAAGTCGGAAACCTAAAAAGGCAGCTTAAGTAAAAATAGTACATAAATTATATAATAATAATGCAAAAGGGTGAGAAAGTGCGATTAACCACTAGGGATACTCTGAGGATGACGAAATGCATAGTAATAATGGAGATAACCAGAATGGAAAACATGGGATCAATAAGCCAGTGGCATATAGAAAGACAATCAGATAATCTAATGTGCCATTATTAAAAGTAGCAATCATGCACTTAATTAATATGTTATATGTGAAATGAAATTATCTATGTTGGGCATGATATCAAAAGGAGAACACATTTGCATAATGAAAGTAATTTTAGTGTTTAACATCAGAATTTTCACGTTTTCATGGTCTAATTCTCCCTGAAAGCTATGCATTACCACTTAAATTTGCATAATAATAGACCTAATGCATGTTTATTGATGTTTTGCAAGTTTAAAGGAAAGAAAAATAAAGATCAAGTGGGAAAGAAACATTGCATGGTTATTTAGTCTATGCACATAATCGTGTGCCTTGCTAGAATCAAAAGACTAAAGGAGAACCAAAATGCATGACCTCTAAGCATGGTCATGCATTCTAGAGTGTTAGCACAACCAAGCATGATCATGCTTCGATAACACATGGTCGTGCGTCATAATAAACTTAGAATTGCGAGCCATAATGTTCAAGGATTCTTTTCTTTTTCTAGGTCTGCATGCTTCCTCTTTCGAAGGCACAATTAAAGCATCATTTAAGAAAGGAAATCGCCTAAAATTAGGGCAGCAATAATTCAACCAAATGGAGAAATAATGCCTAATAAGGAAGAAGAATTCAATCAATGACGATAAAAGAGAGAAGATGCAAGCAATCAAGGGAAGTTTAAGAATAAGTTCATAGTTGTTCTTGGGATTGAATTGATTGTCATCTTTTCTTCTTTCTTTTTGATTATGAACTAAAATTCTTCAGGCCAGCGTTGTAGATGAATCTTGTGTAACTCGTATTAGTTTTCCTAATTCTAATTCTTTTGCTTTTCATTCATTCTTTGTGTTAGCAATGATTGAATGCTTTATGTTATTGATTAACTAGCCATTAATCACATTAAGTTCCATGAATCAACTTTTAAGAGATGTTTTTCATAGAATGGATCCTTCAACAATTCCATTGTTTTATTATGATTTGAGAAATCTCAATAAAGTAATGTTATCTTTATAGTCTTATTTAGTAAGATAATTACATGATGTCTAGCTTTTAAATTGATAAGCCTTTAACTTAACATGCTTGTGTATGTTAATTGATATTTGAGAGAGATTGATTGATCACAATAATGATTTGATAGTAGCACTTGATGAATGAACAAATTAGATACAAATTATTAAGGCTAGCAAGTTTTGACACGACCAGATTACATGACACAACATGACACATAGTGAAATAGGTTTAGGTTTGGCATAAATAGGTCCGAGCCTATTTATGACATGATAAAAAAAAATAGGTTTAAATGGGTTAACCTGACAAACTCATAGTAGACACAATTAAACATAATTATATAATTGAGTTAATGGTTTAACATGTAATACACGAGACAAATATACACATTTAAACATTATTTTAATAAATATATTTATATAAAAACAAATATCTTTAAATTCAATCTTATATTTTTAACATTTAATCTCTATTTTTTAATATATAAATAATTTTTCATTCAAAATTAAAAATTTGCAATTTTTATATGTTTTTAATATAAACGTGTATTTTCATATCATGAAACATTAATTAAATAGGTTGTATGGGTCGTGTTGTGCAACCTGTTTCATAAACATGTATGTGTTAAGGTTGAAAATTTTGACACGATTAATTAAATAGATCATGTTTAGGTTGAGCATTTTTGTGTTATACACGTTTGTAGGCACGATATGATTAGACATGACATGACTTGCCACCCATTATAAGCCATTGAAAAGTCACAAAGTGAAGTTAAACCCTTAGCCACTCTTTTCTATTGATTGTTTCCCATTACTATAAGTGTTCATTTTATTTTCCTATTTACAATTTCAATAGTCATTTATTATTGATTCTCTAGATAACATAAGGTACAAAATACTCAATACGTAAACTCAATGCTTATGCGAATGATATTCGTGCTCATAAAGTACAGTTTATCACTTCTGACCTATGCACTTATAGGTTAAGGTTTTCATATAACACACACTTGTCATTACTTAGTGAAACATATCTTTAAACTAGCTTTAATATAAGAAGTTCTTTTTTGATGGCAGCTCATTATTTATCATAGCTAATATTATGATGAGATAAGAAAGATCCCGCAAACTCTAGGTACCCTATAGCCAAGCCATGAAGTCAACATCATCCTCAGGATCGGTGTCTCTAACAGTAAAAAAGTAGTAGAAGTAGCAATCTGACCATGTAGCACCCACCTTATCCATGAAATGTTGGGTCAAGGGTCCCTCTGTGAAGGAAGGGAGAAAAGGAACCTCATTATGTAGAGCGTTATACTAGCAATGCATGGATCATAAAAAATAACATATGAGAGAGTCGAGATGAACAAACAGTCTCTATAAGTCATCATGGTGACTTTTGATAGTCTCCACTAGGGGAAGTCCAATTAATATCAAAAGCACTAGCATGCGACATTCATTTAGTCCATTCAACCATGGTAGTAGCAGACTTTAATAGATGACTATTCAGATAATGTTGGGGGCAATAAAGCCTCGCATCCATAGTTGGAAAAGCCATCAAACCCAATATCTCCTAAATCATATCTAAAAAATAAAAAAAAATAAAAGAAAGAAGGGAAAGAAAAAAAAAAGCGAAGTAGAAAAAATAATAAAAGCTCGTTAAGTCAACAATGCAAAATGGTAGCCTAAGTAAAAATGAGTTGCCCACTAGACTGAAAACCTGCAAGGGTGATCAAAGGAAAAGTTAGGGCAAAATAAAATAATGATTATAAAATACATGAAAAAGGATGCGATTGGGGGTTTATACTTAAAGTAGCAATGGACTCTTAAAAAAGGAATCATTGATACCAAGAGACACCTTGTCCAAGTGCATAATAGCTTTGTTCACAATTATCGAGATGAGAGTTTTCCTAAGTTGAGTTTTTTCGAGCAAGGATGAAATCTATAGATTTATATCTCGATTATCTCACCATAGTAAGAATACACCTATTAGGATTCCCATTACAATGTGGATTTGCACTAGCCAAGCATGACCCCTAGAAGGGTAAAGAGTGAGAAAAGGTGTTGTGAGAATTTTCTTCTTGCTAAGGTGTATCCGGGCACATCACCATATCGCAAATCAAACCGTTCAATCATCTTTTGGGCATGCAAGTAACCTAGTTATACCAAGGTAATCCAATCAGTAGCAATGACATAACAGTCAAGTATGACACCAAACTCCTCTAGTAGAGGGCAAATCTCACTATCTCTAAAATTAAAGAATGGGTAGTGCGATCCTATAAATCACAGGCTGCCCATAGAAAACCCATATCTTATCGGACAAATAAAAGGTAACAGAGGACCTCAATACTCGCCTAAGGTAAATCAAGCCAACATTAGGGTGAAGGAATTGTACACATCTATATAGATTACTTAAGTTCTTTTTTTAGACAACCTGTAGTTTGTGCAAACAACCTAATAGTCTCTATGAACCAATTTTCCTAGATAATGTTAGGTAAAGTCTTCCTTGCACTTTGAACTTATGAATTTCATTGTACCTATTTCAAAATGGCATGTGCAAACACAAATGGGCAAAAATAACATAATTGCATATTTGGAATGCAAGATCAAGAAATGGAATCATGATTATGTTTATACATAAAAAATATTAGTATTTTAGCAAAATGGAGGCGAAGTTGCCTTAAAAGTATTTTGAAAATTCTAAGTGTTCAATAAGCATCTAAAAAGTAGTTTGGCATTCAAAGTCGCCCAAAACTACCACAATATCCATTAGATGTACCAAAAATTAAAAAAAAGAAATTCTAAATTTAAAGAACTCTAAATGGGCTCAATCTCCTTTGCTTCTAGACATAGTCTTTTATTCATCTTTCCTACGTTTTCCCTTTAAGGCAACGTACTCGTCAAAGTCCTCAATTGTTGACAATGCCATCCTTCAATCTAAGCTCATTTACCACTAGTCTTTGCTTTATGATCTGTAGCTCTTAGTGAGGCACTGGACCATTTTTGCAAGACACCCGCAGGTTAAGATGGATAAGACACCAAATACATAATCACACCTATAAACATGCATACATGATCTGCATTTTTTAGCTAACCTGTATCTCCTCAATTTGTCTTGTTATTGCTCTTTTAAGAGCAACAATCAAGTCTACCATTACCTCCACCTAGACATAAGGAATCTATAAAAATCACACCATATGATTATGATGCAATTGAATCCATGAGCAAAATGAATGAAGATGTGAAGTAAACGATACTCACATAGGCAGTGTTAACTGGCTTGAAAGTACATAACAACTAGGTGATCTCCAGTGCCACCATTGATCTTGCTAGTAATCCATGTAGGACTTTACCATATGAATGATGAGATTTAGTGCTATGTAAATAACCCCTTAAGCTAAAAGTGCACAAATTGACAAGTAGTAAGGTGTACAAGAGTACAGATATCATTCCCATGAGGATCATGTAATAAGTACTAAGCTTTATATTCCTTATATTATCTAGAAATCTAATTTCAAAAAAGGTTTAAATCATAATTAATACTAAATAAACTATAAACAAAGTCATTACAAAGTGTTGGACTAGGATGGTTAATCCTAAGTCTTGGACCTCTTTTGATCTTGACAAAGGAGATTAACCAATCCTAATGTTTCCATTAAGTGTTTTTTTTTTTTTTTTGCAGAATTAAGTTAGATTTTCAAGTGGAAGTTGGATGGAGTTCATAATCTTCAAGAAGGCAAAGTTCATCCAAATTTGAGGTCAGTAACTTCGAATTCACGACCACGACTTAGCTCAAGAATAAGGTAAAACTAGGCCAAATGAATTCACAGGCATCATCGTTGTCGTGACTCATCCTTAGATGGGAGTGTCAAAGTCACTGATGAATTTGCGGTCAGTATCGCATCTCAGTCACTATTGCGAATTTCATAGTGACTGAAGAGGAAACCAAGTCCATAACCACAACGTGCCAAGTGTCTCAAGTATCCATTGAAGAACAAAATTCGCAAGGGCGACATTGTGGTTAGCGACTGCGATTCATAAAGATGAAGATTCTCCTTCAAACAAAAGAATTTGCATCCTGAGTCATGCCCTATACAAGGATTGATTGTGACTGTGAATTTTGTGGGTAATTAAAAAGCAACAGTTATATTTTCCTGATGGACCAATGAGGAGATGACACGTGGACTAGCTATTAGACACAAATGAGGTTTTTTGCCATAATTTTTAGCTCTCATATGGAAATTGGAATATCGCGACCGTGAATCCTCAGTATCGACCTCGACTCTTGCCTGTCATACATTTAATGCATAATCTATCTATCATGATTTGGAGATTTAATGAGCTTCATAGTGTAACATCTTTTTGGTAGGTATGAGCTATAAATACTCTACCAAACAAATGTAAATGTAAGAGAATTCATTAACTTGTAACAAAACTCTTGCAAATTTGCTACTCATTCTTTCTATTCTTGAAGTGATTATTTGGTGTCAGCATAAACACCAATTGTAATAGATTTCAATGTGAGCATGTAAAAACACTCGAGAAATGTTTTAGTGTGAGCCTGTGAAAACACTTGAGAAAGGTTTTGGCGTTAGCCTTGGAAAACACTTGTAAGATAGGTTGTTGTGTGAGCCTTGAAAACACAAAGTGTAAAAGTTAGGTGTGAACTTGGAAACATCATTTTGAGTGAGGGAAACACCCAATTGTAGAGAGTTAGGGAGTGGACATAAGGTTGATTTATACTTGAATCACTATAAATCTTTGTGTCTTCTTTCTACTCTTCCTTTATCCTCATTTTAATTTTTATTTAAACACCAATTCAACCCCCCCTTCTTGGTGCCTAGGGCCAACACAAAGAAAATAATCAATAAAAGAACTTAGTTAAGAGTTCAACTTCACTTGTTAACCACTTATAGTTTTAAATCTTTCATTCAATTAATTCATTCATTTAATGTTACTATCAAATCACTTAGCTGATTAATTAATCTTCACAAGTACCAATTAACATAAAAGAGTATGTTAAACTAAAAGTCTCTCAACACAATAGTTAAATATCATGTTATTGTCAAATAATGGAAGACCCTAATGATAGCAATAAACTATTAAGGTCTCTCAACACATAATCAATTAAGGGAATCACTAATGGTCTGTTTCATGAAAAGAATTTCTTAATAGTCAATTCACAAAACTCAAGATGATTAAGGGCTCTTTAATCAATAATAATAATTACATAATGATTACTACCATAATGATGAATAGAATCAAAAGAACTAATATTAAAAAATCATAAGAGTTAAACATGGTCCATCTACAACCTTGACTTAAAGATAATTATCTCATAATAGAAGAAAGAGAAGAATAAACAATCAAACTATGATATTGGAAGCCATAGACTTTAATTCTCAAAGCTTTTAGATGATTGCCCTCTTCCTCCTCTTTGCTCCTAAACCCTTTCTTAATTGATTTCTTAACTTTTAGGGTGGTTATTTGATGATTATTCTTTCTTCATTCCTTGTTATTAATGGGTTTTACCTCCTTAAATGATGCTCTTGAGGTATTTACTAAGTTAGAAGCATGAGAAATTGAAAAAGGAGGAAATTATATAAGATTTCAAAATCCCATAGTTAACTTTCTTTTAGCACATGACCATGTGTACAACCATGCCTTTTATGATTCCTTAAGCATGACCATGTCTTCTAGTTATGTCATAGTCTCAATTTTCTATTTTGATGTCACAAAGCCTTTTCTAAAAGGAGCATGCTATGTTTGAAAGCAATACAGTCATGCATAGTTGCAACTTATTTTGGCCATGAAGATGGCCAAATTAGCTTAAACACAATACATAAAAATTGTATCCCTATTGTTATCTTTGTAATGCCTTTTGAATCATATCATTTGGAGGTTTGTGGAAGGAGTTATGTCTAAAATTCTAAGTAGTACTCAAAATTAAAACTTAGGTTGCCTTTTCTTGCTTTTTGCTATTTTCTCTTTTGTCACTCTACAAAATACAAGTTTACTTCCTTTAATCCTTTTGATATGTATAATTAACATGATATCATCAATATTCAAAAAAGAATTAGTTATGAGATATACATAAATTATGCACCAAACACCATTTTGTCAAGGATGGGATCGAACTCTCCCCCCACCATAGGATCCAACCCCTTGAGAGTAGAAATGCGGACCCTCTTATGACTTCAGATAGTAAGACTAGGTTCTACAGGCCTCCATTCAATGTGTGCAATCATCCCTTGAGCCCTATGGTAAAGAATCATCCCTTCACATACCTCGTGCCTTGGGTCATCAACTCATCCATTTAAATCATCCCTATAAAAGCCTCAAATATCTAGGTCCAATAGATAATTTTATCCATAATGAACTGCTTCCCTGGCATGAATTATAGGGTTATCTAAATTTCCTCCTCCTTTTCATGTTTGCTACCTAAAACATGTCTGAAGGAAGATGCAAAGGGACAAGATGAGTATCTAGCCCCTCACGCCATCAGAGGACTCACTACCTCTGATACCACTCCCACAAGGGTGGGCTAACTAGAAAGTGTCACCTATAGGAGAGAGCATCTGCCTTTACCACCTCTTACTACCAGGTATCAGTGGACCTCCTTCAATTTAGACGAAGCTATGAAAGTGAATAACCATAACTTATCACTATAAGTATATAATCAAAATCAACAAATAATATAGGGAGCTAATAATTATTTCTTTTTTATAAGATAAATGTACTTGGTCCAAAGTGATGGTATTCAAGCATGCACACTTGAACTCTACTAAGGACTTCTACTAATGAGCCATGCTACACCTTATGAACTAGGGGTAATAGCCCTTCATGTCAAACAAGGGGTTGCTACCCTATAGTAGGCCTAACTTCACAACTTAGGCTTATTGATAAAGCATAATGTCAATTCAAAATGACTGAAAAGGAATAAATAGACAAAGTAAAAGGGTTTAGAAAATACTTATAACGAATACACACCATGCACCTCTCATGTAAGAATGTCCCTTGTTGTACTAATCTAGAAACTTATACAAAGATGCCAATGTGGTGAATCCATAGTCAAAATGGTGGACGAGCCTTAAGTCTTCCACTGCTAATAATGGACAGATCTCCACCATATCTTACAGGTTCACAAATAGCATCCCTAATAAATTATAAAGTAGAAAGCGGCATGCCTCCTAGTCCATACCTATTGTGAACTATCTTCAGATGCAATAGGAGATCATGCTTTAGGCTAGACTGCTTTAAGGAGAGATCCCCCTTCATCTTAGGAACACAACCTAGGAATTGATGGGCATAGTCCCTTTATAACATGGGCTTGCGCATACCAAAATCAGTGGGAAGAGGGATCCCTACAAACCTAATCCTTGTCATATATGTAAAATCCCTAATGTGATCATCACCTCTCTTATCAACAATAAATGGAATGTATGGGTAGTGTCTATCAATTGCTTAGCTAGCACCTGCATCATCATAGAGTCAATCCATAGGGCCTTCTTCGGTAGCATTCAAAGAAATAACTTGATGCCAGTCTCCTCTAAGTGAGCAAAGGTAGGAGGATATAGCTGTCTGATCTAGGCTCTAGTTGGGTCGATAACTCTGCCTCCTTTATTGAGGGAGACATCACTCTATAAATGGAGAAAAAGAAGGACAACAATGAATGATAAAGTAGGTAAATATTCAAAGCCCATATGATAAGAGAGAAAAGGAAAACAAAAGAGAAGCAAACATAATGAAAAGCCATGCATAGGCATCCAAATCGAGGTCACATGAATCAGCTAGCAAAAATCAAGTCACCAATCTAAGGTTTTCAAATAATGCAAAGGAATTCAAAGGACAACAAATAATCAATCACAATTGTGGTGAACATTGTTTGTAAAATTTTTAGATAAATTATAAAATTTAATTTTTTCAAAATTATGTAAAAGTCTTAGGTATAGTCCAACAATCATACAAATAAATTCCCAAAGTTAACTAGGGCACACAAATCGAGATAATAAATTATTAGACTAGGTTGATCAAACCTAAGCATAGGCCTTTTTTTTATCTTAACAATAAAGATTGATTGATATTAATATATTGTTTAAGTGTTGTTTTTGCAGTATATAAGTTAGGTTTTCATTGGAAGTTGGATAAAAGTCTAAATCTCTAACTTTGAGTATGACACGCTAATTCGTGGTCAGGAACCCATAATTTGCAACCGCGACCTTGCAACAAGGATGGATGAAGTTAGGCTAAAAGAATTCATAGAGAAAATTGTAGTTGCGATCTACCTAAGGGAAACTTGACTGTCACACAGAGGAATTCATGGTGGTGTTCATTTCATATCGAGACCGCGAATTTCATAGCTAAAAGGAGGGAACCAAGTCTGTAACCATAGTATGCCAAGTGTCCAAAACAACCATTGAAATATCAAAATTCGTGAGGACAAAGCATCTGTCGCTACCACAACCAAAGAAAGTGTTTTCTCCTTACCAAGCAGAGGAATTCGCAGTCTCAATCACGCCTAATAAGGATATCAATCACGACCGTGATTTTTGGTTGAATAATGGAACACAACAACTATATTTCTTAGAGGACCAATGGCACATCTACATGTGGACTAGCCGTTAGACATAAAATAAAGTTCTCTACCATGATGTCAGGCTTCCTAGTGCAAATTGGAAAATCGCAATCCCCAAATGTCAATCACAACTGTGACTTCAATCTAATAGGCTTTTAATGCAAAATTTGCCTCACTTACCTTTGAGATTTAGCCATAGTTTATGAGTAACGTCTCTTTGGTGGTTTGTGCCTACAAATACTCCACCAAATGACATGAATGTAATAAAATTTTATTTATTGCAACCAAATTCTTGCAAATTTGTTTCATAACTTCTTATTCTTGATTGTGAATTCTAGATTGTTTGGTGTTAGCATTAAACACTAGCTTCTAAAACTCTTGTAATAAGTTGAAGTGTGAGCCTATCCAAAACACTTGAGTGAGGTTTCGTGTAAGCCTATAAACACAAAGTGTAAGGTTTGTGTGTGAGCCATATAACACAATTTTTAGTTGAGTGAAATACCCAATTGTAAAGAATTAGAGAGTGGATGTAGGGTTTGTTAACACCCGAAACACTATAAACACCTTGTATTCATTTTTCTCTACCATCTCTTAATTCTTTGGACGCTCCACCTTCCCTTCAAATTTTTTAATCTCCCACTAATTCAACCTCTCTTCTTCATGTACTTAGGCCAACAAGTGATATTAGAGCCTTGTCTAATTTGAAAGCTTAATTGTGTGAGAAAATATCATGGCACAAGAAGGAATCCACGCCCATCTCAAACCTTATTTTGATGGATCCAACTATACTTATTAGAAGTATAGGATGGAAATTTTCTTAGATAGCAATGTGGTGGATCTTTGGGACATCGTAGCTAAAGAGTAGAAGCCACCTACTAAGGTGGCGGATGGAAGTGAACAATTGATCCCAAGAGGAGAGTGCGTTTAAGCTCATAGGAGATCCAATGGAAGAAATAAGAGAGCTAAGGCAATCCTTTTGAGTTCTCTCTCAAGAGAAAAAAGTGGAAGTGTCCAACATTGCCTCACAGTTCATAAGATTTGGAAAGCCTTAGAAAACTACCATGAAGGCATTACTTTTGTGAAGTCTAATTGACTTGAAATGTATGTGACTAAATAGGAGCTGTTTACGATGAAGGAGAATGAAAGCATTACCTATATGATGAATAGACTCCTTGCAATTGCCATAAACATAAAGAAGTTTGGAAGAATTCTCACCAATCATGAGGTAAATTCAAAAATCCTTAAATCTTTACCTCTTAAAAAGTTTGGTGCTAGGATTTGCAGCATCCAAAAGTCAAATATGGAGATTGGATAGGTACCAATCAATGTTCTAATAGGCAAGCTTTTAATCATGAACTAGCCTTGAAGAAGTATGAAGAAATGAAGAAGATGAAAGGACAAAGAGACAAATAAGAAAAACTAGAAAATAAAACCTTAGCTCTTAAGCCTTCATCACAAGAAAATGAACTAGGGATTGTTTGTAGTGAGGAAGATAGTGACAAAGAGGAAGAGAAGTTGGTCATATTTTCAAAAAGAATAAAGGAGCTAATAACGAGAAGAAAAGAAAGAAGAAACTTTAAGAAAGCAACTCTAAACCTCAAAGAAAGAATAAGGGAGGTTGTTTTTTATGAATGTGGCAAGCAAGGCCACATCAAGTATGACTACCCTAAATTGAAGAAGAAGAAAAAGAAGAAGAAGAAGAAGAAGAAGAAGGAAGGGGATAACGAGAAGAGGAAAAGCTTCAAGGCAACTTGGAATGATAGCTCAAGTGAAGAAGATAAAGAGGAGGAGGTTGCAAACTTATGCTATGTAACATCCCTATCCATATTTATTGGCATTATCACATGAACATATTCATTGCATAAATGATATGAAATCCCATATGAACATATGCATTGGATAAATGATCATTTAGTCATGC
>CATIWR010201587.1:0-64384 GCA_949677035.1 Omphalea diandra | reverse complement strand
CTTCTGTGATACAAAACCATCTTATTTTTTTTTATCAAATACATTTATCATCTTTTTATATTTTTATATATATATATATATATATATATATATATATATATATATATATATATATATATAATCTTATCTGTGTGCTCTCATCACCAAAGCGAATTTCACATCGCTAATTAGGCAATAAGCTATTTATAATAGACTGAATTAAAAAATACTTAATTATGATTAGAAAATAACTGGACCTCTTTGTCAGTATATTTCTATATAAAACGGTAACATAATTATGACAGAATCCGAAAGAGAGGAAGTAACAACAAAATTCTCATTGGATTTTGTTCGTATTAGCAGTAATAATTTTGTCATATTTTTTTTCTGGCTTAGCAAATTTTGTCCTAATCTATATTACGCAGTTTGTGACAAATTTTGGCGTAAGGGACCATTATTGACTTATTTGCAATACCGTCCTCCAAGTTCTGCATATTTTCACAAAAGGTTATAGAAGTATAAAGCACTTTCACTTCCACCTATGTGTATATTCTCTACTTGGTATTGGTGTTTGTTGTCATTCAAATAGAACGCCAGAGTGCTTGATTTTTGAGAAAACATTTACCTCAGTATGAACATGGTATAAATATACCCATAATTTAGTTGGGAAAACAATGTTCTTTATTTGTATATAATATATTATTAAGTTTCACTCAATAATAAATAAATAAATAACTTACTAATTGTAAACTAAGACATATGACACGTATAATAAGTCTATCACGATTAGTAATAATTTGCATATTGATTACAATACAAATCAAAATATGACATGCGTAAATAATGTATCACAAATCTAAAATACTAAACCTTAAAGATTTGTATTTAAATTATGTAAAATTTGCATGGTTTTATATATAAACTTTTTACATAAATAATATTATTATAGTCTTTTTATTGCGCTTTTATTTTTAAGAATGAGATAAATTAGTTTAAGTTGATTATATTCAAAAGTTATATGATTTTTTAATAAATTATTAACCATTTCAAATTGATCATGAATTATAATGAGGACTCAAATGGTAAGAATTTAAGTAGTAGGCTATAAAAGAGAAAAGCAAAAAATAAATTGTAAAAAATATTGGAGTCGTCTTCAAAACTGAAAGATTGCAACTGGAGAGTTTCAATCTAATTAGAGTAAAAAAAAAAAGAAATAACCCAAGGGGAAGCTGCCCATTCTTCTCATTATTTAAGACCTCCTCCTGTCTTAGCTTCAAGCCATTGAGCAATGGAGAGGGGTGAACAAAGTACCAAGAAGAAGAAGGGTGAGAGGAGGGCAAAGGAGAGGGGTGATCAAGAGAACACCAATAAGGAGAAGGGTCCAAAGAGGGAAATGGAGGAGGGCGAACAAAGCTCAGTGGAGGAAAGTAGGTGGCCTTGCTCCTATGATGGTGGCATCTACAAAGAGTCGCCAGCAACAATGGCTACTTTGGCGAATATCGCGAAAAGGCCAAAAAGAGCACAACAGCCAGGGAGCAGGCGCACCATCCATGACAACACATCCCCTGGCTATGGTTGGTTGCTTGCTGGCTGGCTTGCTGAGGAAAGAATAATGGAAAGTGGCAGGATCTATAGGGTATAATACAATGCCTCCCTTTGTCTATATATTAATTTAGATCATGGGTCTATAACAGTTCTTGTGGTCCGATCTTTATATTGGTTTATGTTAGTGCAGGGTGGTTTATCACATCACATACGTATATGGTTGTAGGATTTTGATGAATCGCATTTGCATGTGATGGTTTTCAGTGACATGCAATGATTGACTATAAGAGAAAAAAATTAATTAAATTTATGTTTGAATGTTAATTGGTATGACTCTAATGAATCATCTTTTGAGCAAATGTTGATATATGATCTTCTATTGATTCCTAAAGAATTTGCTTGATTTTACAGGACAGTCTATGGATCTTGATTTTGGAGGTTGATCAAGAAAAAAGAAAAATCAATGTTGTTGATGATGATGATATTGGCACAATATATTAGGCTCATTTTTTTATCTTTTTATTTTCTATCTATAAATTTTTTAAAGAAAATAATAAATTTAGTATTATAGAAAGCTATAATCATAGTAATTCGTGTCTTTTAACCAAACTTCAGTTATTATGATTTTTTTTTCTTCATTCCAAATGAACAAAATTTTTTAAAAAAAAATTATCAAACTGAGTCTTAATTAAAACTTCTATTCATGCAGTTTAATTGATTTAACTATTTCCCTTCTTTTTTTTTTTGAAAAAACCATAACTATGAAGTCCTATTCCTAATATATTACTATTAACTTCAGAATAGCATTACTAATTCTTAAGTTTCATTAAAACAATGAGTTTCCCTTTTATTTTGGGACTAATTTCTTTAGTAAATAGAGTCAATTTGTAAGAGAAAGAGAATAATAACACTAATTATTGTGGATGCATTGCAGTACTACTATGATCCTTCAGGGCGCTTTTACCGTAGCCAGGAGGATGTTCTCCTTTCGTGGAGAAATGACGGGCTGATTTGTCTTGATTTGTGATCTTATCAAACATGGGATCAAGGTACAATGTTTATTCTATTCTTGAGGATGCAACAACATGATTAAACAAAATTTTCATAGAATTATTTAGCTGAAATTTTAATTATTACGTTGTATTAATTCAATCATATATATATACTACTGTATTTTATTAATTATCAATCAGCTCTCTGATGCAAAAAAGATAAGTAAATTTTCAAATGATTTGAAGCGTCGATAATTTAAATGAAAATAATTTTTTGAGAGCTTTAAACCTCTATATAGTGTCATAAATTTCTATTTGACTATAGAATAACGTTTGCTATTTACTTGTACTAATTAATTTTTGCAGGATGTTGAAGTACATGTAAGGAAATTTGGTGCATCAAGGAAGAATATTGCATATTTGGAGCTTAACAATGGCATCTTGGTTTTCAAATTAGATCTCTTTGAGATTAAACTTTCATTAATAAGCATCATGCTTTCAGATCTCTGTTATAATCATAGCCATGTGATGTGTAGTTTTAGGCGTTTTCTATATATATATGTGTGTGTGTGTGTGTGTGTGTGTGTTTTGAAATGTAATATTCAATAACTATATACATGTTGCATATGAAACACAATGTTTAGAGTGCGCTCAATTAATATATATGTTGCATATGAAATATAATGTTTAGTGCAGTTTCAAAGAAGTATTTAAAGTTACACGATATGATTATATATGTGATACATGAAATATAATATTTAGTGTTGTTTCGAAAAAGTATTTAAAGCTACACGATATGATTATATATGTAAAATTAAAATGTGAATGATTCATGATTCAATATATGAGTCCGAGGTATTTAAAACCAGTACTGCTTAATGGAAGACTCAAATCCCAAAAAAAAAAAAAAAAAGAAATCATTTTATCTATTGTACAGTGACACCAGAGATACCAGTGCTCTGTCGTTGAACAAAGCTTTCAGCAACTATCTGTAGGATGATCAAATGCTTGGAAAAATTACGTTGGTTGACATTCAGATTAGACCTCAGATATTATACTACATCCAAAACCAACTTGTAACGCCGGCCAAATCCTACACTAACTATGTTTATCCACACTTCCAGAGATACTTGTGTGCCTTTGAAAGGAAACATACAGAGTTCACAAGTAGGCCTCCAGGGCTTAAGCTATAATTAAATATTAAATCATGCAATGCAAGTGACAACTAATCTATATCAGAGTCAAATAAAACAAAAGATAATAATCACCAGACAACTACTCTATCGAGCAGTCCACCTGGAATCTGAGTAGAACACACCAACTCTTTCCAATTCCACATGGTAAACGCGATACAAAAAAGCATAATCTTCTCCCATAAGAAACTTTAAAATTCCGTGGTTGAGTGGTACCCTTACCCAGAAAGAATAAAGCCAAAAATATGCGAATACATTACTAACAAAACTATCAGAAGCATTTATATCAAAACTTGAAGTCCATATATTTGGCCCAAGGTACCTTTCAATTGCTTTGAGAATACATGCGATTCAACATAGAAGAAATCATATATAGGAAAAGTGGAAAACAGAGAGAAATTGGAACTAAAATTCCTTGACCATAAAATAGAAGGCAAGGAATGCATCCAAGATGAAGGGTGAAATAGAAAAAATAAAAACAATGATGACCCATGGAATGATGCACCTTGGTGAAGTGCTGACAGGTTTAGCCGGAGATGCTGCCACGTGTGGATAGCGTGCCCAGTTTGGAAAACCTGATTCCATCACTTGCTACCAATGCACAAACAAATGGAAAATAATTGTATAACCCCATATATGGCGCGTTATTATCCTTATGTCCTCTATAAAATTGGTTTTCATTCTGATTGACACTTATTCATTTGAGTAGAAAAAGAATTACTAAACATCAAAGCCGCAGTACAACTCATCTCTCAAAAAGGGAACTTGCAATTCCCAAGCAAAGCAAAATTTCTATACACGTCAAAGACCCCTCAACAAGGAATGTCTCGGCCTCTCACGCTTCTTTCTCCAATTGCTATCAATGTTTATGGGTTTCAAAAGCCGCTCTTCTTCCAACACAGACTGGAGCGAAGTTTGCAGCCTCTTTAAATGTCCACTGCACTGTTTATGGTCAGAAGAGTTGTCGCTGCTAAAGTTCGGCTCATCGGGACTCAGTTGTCTCTGGTATGGTGAGTGCCACTTTGCTTGCAAATAAGCAAGAGATCTCCATGGGGGAAGAGGCATGGAGTTTTGCTTAAGAGAAGATTTAGCAGCTTCAACCATGACCTGAAGATACTGTTTCAGCCTGGTCAAAGAACCCACATAAATTACGGGAAGTGACTTCAATATTCTGTCATAAGAATCTACAGCTCTAGCAATCTCAAAATGGCTTCGGAAATCAATATCAATGATTAAACGCTCAGAGCTTCCACCATTGTTATAATTAATCACATCAACATATTCATGATCCCCTGCCATACAATATAAGAATAGCATTTTAGAAAAAGTTGATAAAAAAATTACTTTTTAGAAAGAAGAATATGAGTAGGCAAAAATATACAGAAAAAACAAATTCATTACAAACATAGTTATTCAGAATAGTCATGAGGATATGAGGGAATGGAGATTACAAAAGAAATGAAAATCATCAGTATCTGTTCCCTCCTGAGTAATTTAGAACTGAGCATCATATAAAATATCATAATACATCCATAAAGTGCAGAATAAATCATTTGAAGCATATATGCCAGAACTTGTGGTAGGATCAACAACGACATCATTTAAATATTGGACTACAAAGATTCCAAGCCTCAATTTAAATGCAAGGAAGGCAAAGATGCAAAAGGACTTTTTCCCTTTCAGACTTGTGAGGAACTTAACATAAAGACTAAACAATGTGAAAAAGAAAAGTCAATGTAATTTCATTAACACTAGTTTTTCCTCACAAAGACAAGAGTTCAATGCTTTTTAGGCCCCCAATATGGCAATATCTATTGAAGCTGGAACCTCTTCAATCTCACCATTCAAAGCCCCCAATTTCTATTCAAGTTTAAAACTCTCAAAATCCTCCCTCAAAGAGAACGAAATTTTAGAAGTAAGATTGGTAAATTACATACCTCCAGGGACCTTGCCACCAACCTGCCACTTAGATGAACACACAGCAGCATCATAACCAGCAAGTCTCAAAAGCTTTACCAAAGAAAATCTGATGCAGCTGGCATTACATGGACCTGACTTAACGAGGTGAAGGTCTGTCTCCTTGATAGATACCATAAGAGAATGCACCAGCGACAGCAACTCACTATCACAATGAGCTACTGAGTGTCTATAAAACTGCAATTATGCAAGAATTTCAATAGGAGATAATGAGATTCTCTTCAATTGACAAATCAAGAAAATCAATAGATGAAACACATGTACATGGTCTAACTAAGAGATAGATTCTAGTTAAAGTATCAACCAGATGACAAATTACTTTAAAGCACTCTTCAATAAGCCTTATTAAAATTGGATCAAGGAAACATAGAAGCTAACAAATTCACAAGTGTGAGCCATAACCAAGCACAAAAGTTGAAGATTGTTTTCATATACACTCACCACCCACACACCGAAACAGAAAAATAAAAAAACTAACCTGAGAATCCCACTTGTACTGGTTCAAACAAACAACAAAATATCAAATAACAGGAGTAAGCTAATCTTTTGTTGGCTTAAATAGAATTCAATCAATTGATTTGTTTCATTTCTTAAGTTTCCAAACACTACGTCGGAACTAGTAGCTATTCCATACTAGCAAAAAAATCTAATCTTGGGAAAATCCTAAAAATTAGTTTTAGCATGAATGATATTAGTTAATCAGCCTAACTGATGCCATCTACCTGCTAATGCTGGACAATTATCATTTAACGACAAGGAATTTTCCTCTTAACCTTTGTTGGATAATACACCGGTTTTCCAATTATTAAAGAGGCTATAACACCAAAACCAGTATGATCTTCTCAACTCCTAGTTAGCAGGGTTTATCACACACTACAAACCTAAAAAGAAGAGAGCTTCTTTTGCAGTCCAACAAGCCAAAACAGAACATGCGACAGCCAAATATGATCATACAACAAGATGAATATTTTACACATTCTTATCAATCATATTTATGAAAAATAAATAAATAATCAATTTAACATAAGAACAACTTGGATTAGGTTATAACCAAGAAAAATTTACATATTCAACTCAATTAGAAAAGGTAATAATATTACCAAAGAGTTTGCTAGGCCAGAAAGGAAATCAAATAATGGGCAATATTTATTATCAAAAGTTTCCAGTTTTTTTTCCCCTATTTTCCTTCCATATGAAATATTTATTAATTTTTTTTTTAAAAAAAAAGCAGAAAAGTGATATGTATTAAAATATGATAAAATGAAGACATCATAACTGCAAAAGAAAGTTAGATGAACGCAGAAAAGAGAAAAGTGAAGAAATTCCGGAAAATTCTAGACCAGATGAGACGGTAAAACGGTAATAATTTTAATAGAAGGTTAAAAAGAAAAAAAAAATAACATATTTGAATTACCGAAATCTTGTCGGCAAGATGGTGAAGATCGGAGAGGCCGGACTCGCTATCGCTGCTACACCAGGAATCGGCGCCGCTGCTACCGCCGTTCTCGAGAAAATCATTGACCATAATACCCAAGTCATACTCGCTTTCGTGGCTAAACGCTCTACCTATCTGCCCAACTATCCCCCTGGCCCACCACTCCCCTGTCGCAGCCATCGCCGCCGCACACATTATCCTCAATCCCTACTTCTCCCCGAACACGAACGACGTCGTATTATTGTCTCCGTCAGCGCTTTCTTCCCCCTCTTAATTTTGAACCATCAGCAATAATAACAATTCAATTTCTTCAACAACAACAACAATAATAATTTAAATTCGGCAAAGGTTTTTGTAAAAATAGTAATTAAAAATAACGCGTTTTGTCAAAATTTCTTATTATAAAATGATTTTGATATTTCACAAGTGATGTTTGTTTGTTTTCATGATCCGACGAGCGTGAGGTGGAGGTGGAGGTGGAGGTGGAGGTCACGGTGTGCTGGAGGAGGAGGAAAGAAAAATGGAGTAAAGGTTTTTAGATGAAGAATGTGAAGGCAGGCGAAGGAAGAACGTCAGGGCGGAGTTCAATATATAATTCGGGGTGTAGGGGTTGGAGAGGTTTGTGGAATGACGGAATTGTCCTTGGTTTTGTTGCTTTGTGGCCAAGTTAGTCGTCGAGATTTCCGTGGAAGTGGATAAGGTGGAAATGGATTTGGACGGAAAAGGTTGAACGCTTCGGAAATCGGTTTGGGCGAGTTTTTTGGATTTTTAAAAGTATATAAAAAAAGTTTTGGGCGTTATTTTATATCGTTATTTTGCATACATATATATTTTAAGGATAAAATATTTTTTTATTTTAAATTAGATGTTATTTAAAAAATTTTATTTTATAATATTTAATTTTTTATAATTATCTATAAATATTAATTAATTTTTTAATTTTATTTTTTATAATTATTATTTATTTTTAGATTATATAATTTTTTATAAAAATAATTAATTAAAAATAACATGATCTTTTATGTATATAATAATATTGAGAAGTGTTATATACTTTCTTTTTATTATCTTGTCTTCTCTTTATTAAAGTAACATGTGACATAATTTAAATGATAATATTATTATATTCTTTAACTGTAAAAAAAATTTATACATTAAATCATGCTATTTTAAAGAGTGAATTATAAATAAATAAGGAGAATGTAAAAAAAAAGTAATAAAGAAAATGTATCTAACACTCAATAATATTATAAAATACAATTCTTAATTTATATATAAAAAATTTTAAATGACATTTATTAAAGGAACACAAAATAATTATAAAAAAATAAAGAATTCAGTTTTATTTTTTTATTCATTAATATAGTGAAAATCATTAAAAATAAAAATCATATAATTCTGATTCAGCTATTAAATTTTTATAAACTTTTTATATATATAAGGATATTTTTTGGTAATTTATTTAGAAATTTGCAGTTAGGATATGTAAGCAAGAAAATCGTTCCACTGAACTTTTGATCAACAGTTGGCACACACGAGGAATGTCATCTTGAAAATTTTCTTTAACTATTAAATCACTATCTCGGTTGTATCTCAACCTCAAGTTTAACTTGTTAACCAAAACAAAAAAAAAGACTTTGAAATGAAACACTCCCATCTCAATAGCCTAGTTGAATTCCTATCAAACTCTAGCTCGAATTAAATTTGAAAACTCAAAGTTCAAGCTTGAACTCAATCAAATACTTAAATTCAACTCGATTAAACTCATTAATTTATATAATTTTTTAAATAAATCTAGTAAATTAAAATTTTAGTTCGAATAAACTCAATTAAGTATAAATCGATTAAATTTGATTGATAACATTATAAATATATCTAAATTTGATTAAATTCGCAAGTCTCTAGAGTCTAGTGTTTTAATACTCAAATTCGGTTCATTCAATTATTCAAGTAACTCAAACTCAGCTCGATCAATCTCAAATCAATTTTTTGTATTTCTCAAATCACTCTCAAATTATTTGCGAGCTATTTCAATTCATTTACAACTCTAATTCTTATATAACAGATAAACCCGGCATGAAAAAATCTTATTATATATCCCATCAATATATCTTGATAATCAATAACAAATAGAAATTTCAAACAAATATTTTCTAAACAATTAAATTATACTAATAGAACAAATAACTATTTAAATTATGAAAAAAGGTATGAATAACATATTTTTAAAAAAAAAAAAATTATATAAGCTGTCTTTTGTTGACTTCAATATGGTACATGCATTATTAGGATATACATCAAAAATAAAATTTGGATTGACTTTTTACATTCATAAATTTAATTTCTTGTCACTGTGATATTCCATCATTTTTCAACATTCGTCACAAATGTCAATATTTATATGCTGATTTTTTATATGAAGCGAATTATTTTATTTTAATAATAAAATTCTTTTTTAGAATAAGTATTAAACCAATAATTTTTTTAAAATTTTCATTAAATTATTTTTTAGTGAAATAAAAAATTAAATAATTTTTTAAAATAAAAAATATTAAAATAAATTTTATTTCTTTTTAATTATTTCAACAGCTGAATTTCGAAATGAATCCTTAAAGAGGGGGGGAAGGATAAAGAAAAGAAATTGCATGGGTAATAACATAATTTCAACAACACAAAAGTTAATGATTTGGAGTTGCTGACCCGTGATTTGCATTTGTGCCATTAATGATTTCGAGCTCTAATACAATATTAGCCACGTCAACGACGCTGGAGGAAGACCACAATGCTTAATTATTTTAGTTTAATAAATTCCCCATTAGTACATCAATTATTCGTTGGTTTGATAATTTATTAGTATTTATAATTTAGTTTAATTATTATTCCATTTACACCTTTTTTTAATCAAATCTCTAAACGGTTCAAATCATCATTAAGGATACGAATTAGAAAATTAAACGTTGTTTAATTTATATGCTTTGTCCTCATGCTTTAAAATATTTCAAACTGTGACTTAAACCACTCTTCAAGTTATTCCCTCCATTATCAGTAATTCCTTTTTCTCTTGAGAGAACTTGCATCCACATTGCGCGTCTAAAATTTACAGGCAAATCACTATCATACTCATTTTGTTATGTTAAATATATTTGAATCAGATATAGTCATAACTATTTAAATATTATTGAATTTGTAATGAATGGTCATGTATTTATTCCATAATATTCTTTTCTGCGAAATTATATATATATATATGACAGAAAATAGACTGAATTGTATTCTAAATTGATAATTGTAGTCTTCATTATCAAAATTCACCAGACAATTATTAGTTTTCTTAGAGCATGTTTGTATTAATCTTTATTTGATTCTTAGTTTATGTTGTTCATTTTTCAAAATAAAGTATCTCTTTTTATTATTTTATTTTTCAAGAGTGAAAATTAAATTTTCATAATTCAGAAAATCATAAAAAATAATTTTTCTAATTTTTTCTACTAATTTTTTTTAAAATAAACATTTTAAAATTAAAAACAGAAATGATAATAAAGTAGCTCTTAATTTTTGTCCGTGCATCAAATACTTTTTATTTAGCATATTCTTTTTCTGAATCAATTCGAATAAATTTATGAGAACTTATTTTTTTATTCAGTATATCCTTTTTCTGAATCAATTCTAATAAATTTATAAGAAATTATTTTCACATAATCTTAAGGTAAATTCAAATTAGAAACAATAAAAAACTACATTTTCTTAGAACTAAACCAACATTCCTTTTATCTTAATCTGTTTCTTTTTGCGGTACTTCAAGAACATTTTAAAGGAGATAGAAAATATAGAAGATTTTAATCCATCCTCCTGCACTATAATCTAATTCAATATTTGTCTAATAAACCAAGCTTATTAATCACGTTAGCAACTTGGGAATTACAGAAGGAAATGACAAATTTATGAGAGCCAAGAAAAGCAAAAGATGATAAGAAGAAGGTTCCCACCCAAGACCTCCAGAGAAGGCCCAGAGGAAAGTCTATGGTGGGACAACACGGTGGCTAGCAGTTTCTGTCTCATGGTAAAAGAGATAAGGACAATTGCCACTAATGCAATTAATCGTGGGCCAACTCTCATCCTTACGCAAAAGTTGGTCGGTCAATTAGGACCAGCGAGAATCCCACGGGGTTTCTTCTTTTTGGAGCTCAAGATGAGGATGGCGGACCACTTTCATTTTGGTTCACGTGAGGATAAGTCAATTAATGGAATAGAACTAACTTAATAGAGATGTTTAGAAGCAACGGATAGAATGCAGTACAACTAGTAGTAGGGGAAAAGTTGCTATGATTTGTCAGTAAAACTACATGTTAGGTCAAGAACTCTTCTGTGTACAGGGATCAAATTCCACTGTCCAATCATCTATGGACCAGCTTTTGTGGTCTAGCAAGAAAGGAACATAATTGTTTTACATGTTTGATAATTGTTATCACCAAACGTCCAATGCTAACTTTTCTCTTACAATAAGTGTACCAAAACTGTGGGTTTAAAAGACAAGTTTGAACTCAAAATTGTAGAACTAGAGTAAATACAAAAACCTCTACGGCTTTCAGTTAAGGGAAAAGAACCGTGGAATTAAGGAAAAAATAGAAGCGTTTTTATTTCTTTAGCTCAAAATTGTAGCAATCTATAGAATATGAGCTTGCAAGCACTGGATTATATAAACCTTAAGATGCAGTATGTATGGTATACACATAATAACGATAATTACGATAATAACCCAAAGAGAAATCTATAAACAACTCATATAATTATCTATTTACCCAAAAAAAAAAAATGGAATTAGACATTTAAAACAACCTTTTCTTTTTCATGACAATGAATTTGATCTACTCATTTCCAGGTTCTACAATATAAAATTGTAGTTCCCGACTTGTTTGATTTGGTCGCCAAATGCCAACAAACATATAAGAAAGAGTATGGTGTTGCAACAATTTCTTAATTCAAGCTTGACTATTGAAAAAAAAAAATCAATTGAAAAGTTGGTATTCAAACTTTACAATAAAATAGCTCCATGCATACGCCAAAATTGAGTACGTGCAAACACTAGAAATATATGATTCAATACTGAATATGACAAATCAGTATGTCCCTGGTTCATGTATAACCAAGATGCGTACGTAGGCCAACTGATAATGGCAGGTGAGTTAAGCCATTTGGTCTGATCAAACACCATTGCTCATTAATTAAATAAAAAAAAATCACTCAATAGCATATTCTGAAACACCATTTGATCAAACACCATTGCTCATTAATTAAACAAAAAAAAAATTCATTCAATAGCATATTCTGTAACCCCATTTGATCATATCAAGTGGCGATTGCTAGGCTCTAGAGCAAAAAGAACGAAGCCTATAAAGGGGATTAGGTCTTTATTTCCTTACCAAAATTTTGTAAAGGAGCGCAGTTCATTAGAATAAGTGGGGCACTAGTATCATTTTACTGTGCATGCTGAAAGATTATATCCAATACTGGGTTGTTTGGTGAAACACAAGCATTAAATATAACTTATTCATGATTTGCCAAACCTAGGAGTCTGGTTAGAAATGTGGGACCTTTTTCAAGTCTGTCTGGAATGTAATCATTGACACAAAGGCAAACTTTTAAAGAATCTCATAATAGCAGTTAAAGTAAAAGAAAAAGAAGGCAAAGGAATCCACTAATTGCAAAAAAAAAAAAAAAAGTAAAAACCATAAGTAGTTTCATATGGAACTAATTTTCTGTTTGAATAGGGGGGATATTTTCTAATGCAAATGGGATGAATATATAATTCATTGGCTAAGAACCGATTTTACCAAATAAAAGACGCCTTTAACGCAGATTACGTGCAGAGCAAAACAAAACAATTGACATTCTAATAGCTTCAATCAAACTCCTATGATTAAATCTTATGGTTCACAACAGTCAAATAATTCATAATTTATCAGCTGGATCTAATTTAGTCAGATGCAAAAGGTAATCTCAGGCATGTCATGCACATAGATCTGAACTTCTTAAGATAAAAAAAGAAACTAAAAACCCATAATTTAGAATTCTGGCCAGGATTTTCACCTAACCATCTAAAGGCTCTACGCTTGCAACGAGACATCCCTGATAGATCAGTTGTGGATAACAGCCATCCTTCTCATCACAGGGAAGCCTACGCAATGAACTAGCAAGAAGACAAGAAGTCTTGAGGACCCACAGCATGTGCATACAAACAATATTTAATAGCTCCATAACTCAGGGTGGGGCAGAGAAGGGAACACACGGCATATTCTAGTCCTTTCTAACTGGCTCCTCAAGGAATATCCCGACGTATCTTTATCCTTCTTTTTAGATACGAGCTGGATTCTCGATGCTTGATCTACGGTACGTAAGCTGGACCTTTGGCAGATAGCATTATTGCGGAATCAAGAAGGAAGATGCTTCAGAGTTAAGAATTATTCCTTTTTCAATTTTTCTGTAAAATTTGCATTTACTTGATCTTATTGATGTAAGGAGCATACGCTCACTTTATCTTAGGGGGCTCCAGAACAGGACTACCGGGATAGGAGCACTGTACCTTGTAGCTTTTGGTGTAAATTGAACAAGAAAGCATGTTGTAGGGACATGAATCGCGAAGTAAAATGTTATGCAAAGGAGATTTTCGAAAAAAAAAGGCTACAAAATCGTGGCGTGTTATTTGCAAATCATATCTTCTGTACACTCTACATTTAAATCATGAATCAGTATAACATCTACAGATTGTCTTGGAAATCAATTTTCAGGTACGCAAAGCACAGTAACGTCAAATCCAGACCTAAAATCATCTTTCACTGTGATTATTTTCGCAATTTATTGTGTAACATAATAATCATAGTAACAATATTAATAGTTTTTATATCAAAAGGGTTCAATACAGAAGTAACTGTTATTTCACTTCTACAATAAGCATTAGGACAGATTCTTTTGCAAAATGTTTCAATAAAATGGAAATACCTTCTGTGGGAGCCTTCTGGAATCATTGTTTTCAAGATTAGATGAAAGGAATTTAATAGAATAGATGACTTATCATCGAGGCTTCAGATTCCGCTGCAAAAAAAAAAAAAAACGAAGATTGGTTCAATAAAGAATACCCAGTAAAAGAATACTACCAAGATAAAAGATAGCAACTCTCGATGCCTTCACACAATTTGTCCCCTGTAATTCAATAACCAATATGTAAATAACGAAGAAACACTTAGAAGAAAACAAAAAAATCCAGCCATCAGTTTAATAGCCAATGCTATTTCCTTTGTCTACTGTTACAATTATAACATAAAAGGAGGAAAATTAAATCAAGATGTGTTTAACCAGGAACATACTTTTGGTCTGGCATTAGGTATTTGTGGTTGTCTATCTTGTGTTCTGTTTGTATCTGGCATCACCTGCTCATTTTCATGCTTATAGAATGCCTGTAAGGCTCTCCCAGCAAACGCACGAATTATATTGACTTCCATTGCAGACATATTTTTCCACTGAAATATCAAAATACACCAACCAATGGGAAACGATGCCAAAAGGAAACATATTTTAGACTAGCAAAGTACTCCTACATAAAGGAGATCTGGGGAAAACCAATGTGCCTCCAGACCTGTACCAATGCTGTCTATCAAACTATATGACGCAAGACTGATTATAGAATACAGAAGATGGTGACCTACTTCAGAAAGACTACAATCATGCCATAATAAGCAATTTACACATTAAAAGTACAGAACCATTTGTAAACCCAAGGATAAGCATCTCTATTATTAGCTTTGCTTACTGTATATTTTCTTGCTACATGTTGAAAACTGCAAACTTGCTATAAGCAATTCACATATCAAAATGTCAAACCCCAGTGTCAGCACATCTCTAATTACCTTTATATATACTGTTGATATAAGTGCCATCTCACTTTACACCCACAATACACCTAGGCTTCTATAGTCATAACTTGTAGAGCACCAATCTTTCAGAAAAATTTTAAATCATTTCAAATATTGGCTACTAGTGATTAATGATTTCCAAAGAAGCTTTCCTTTATTCATTTCAAATCCATAAATTCAAGAAATGGCTCTTAAAGACCCAAATGTGCAACAGATTCTCAGAAAATAGCTTTTTCCGTCCGTGAGAACAAGTAGGCTTCTTTTTTCAAGGAGGGTTGAGCCCTTTCATTTCTTGAGCTAAATGCAGTTAAATCCCAACAGTTTTCTAATTTATTTTTGAACAATGCTTTTTTTAAGATTTTTTATTATTTTTGCTTACATGCACAACAAAATTGAGAATTCAATATTACTAATTTGAGATCCTGCAGAGTTTAATCGTTGGCTATGTGTGGCCAGCATAAGGCATGAGAAGCAAGGCTAAGTTCAACCACAGCACCAATTTTTTACATCTGATGGGACACATTGACAACATGTTTACAAATGACGTACCAAACATGGTTCAAAAGCTTAAGCACTTGGTTGGAACATGGGGGATGATGGGGATGCAGATTGGGAAACTTATTAGGTTTGAGAAAATATGATTTCTGGTTGTTATAGGAATTCTGGTTTTTAGCAAATTAGGAATAAGTTGTCTTAATATCTTTAGAAGCTTTTAATTTTATTAATTATTATCGAGTCTTGTTCTAAATTCTTGTTGGATTAGGAAAAGGAGTTTATTATTGCTGAGTCTTGTTCTAAATCTTTGTTGGATTAGGAAAAGGAGTTTATTATTGTTGAGTCTTATTCTAGTCCTTGTTGGATTAAGATAAAGTGTTATTTAGAGAATCCTTTAAGGATTAGGAGTCTAAAGGTCTTTAGGTTTAGGATTAGCTACTCCTATAAATATCTAAGCTTGTAATAATTATTAATTCAATTTTCAAATTCAATAAATAAAAATTTTCTGCAATATGTGCCTTAAAATTTTCAGACTCAATTCTATTCCTTTAGGTGTGACTCCTAAACTTTCCAAGTGTGACTCTTAGAAGTTTTCTCATGAAGTTTTCTCATATTTTTTTTTCTTTTTCCTTCCATTTTAGATCTAAATTCCAGTCAAATTAGACCTGAAATTCAATTTCAACTCCTGCATTTTTTCTGCAAAATTCAACGAAGAACAAGCTTTCAATTCTGTCCTACGTCAATTTTGGTATCAGAGCTTCAAGATCCTACAGCTAAATTCAAAGATGGATGCTATACAAACAAGATATGATGCAACAATTACCTAATTAAGAGATGAATTGACTTATCGAATAGACACAAGGATTAACATATTAAAAGGTAGGATGGAACAGCAAATGAAGATGCTTGAAGACCATCAAAATGTTGCCCAAGTCATCCCTCAACAACCAGCCGTAAGAGTTGATCAGGTGTTCCAAGTTGCATGTAGCAATGGTGGGGAACATCAGCACATTAATGAAAACCTATGTAACCAAGAACAAGATACAATAGGAGATATCATCAAGAAAGTCAAGGTTGATGTCCTGAATTTTAAAGGCAATATCAATCCAACAACTTTTTCTGAATGGTTGAATAGTATTGAATCTTACTTTGACTAGTATAATATGGAAGATAATCGAAGAGTGAGATTTGTTAAGATGAAACTTACAGGATTGGCAAAAATACGGTGGTACGGTGTTGAATGAGTTGCAAAGATCAGGACAACCACCAATAAAAAGTTGGAGTGATATGAAGGCAAAATTACAAGAAAAATGTCTTATAATTATCTTGAGAGGATTAGAGAACATGTGTATGCTTTAAGGCAATGCAGCATGTCTGTGACCGAATATATGCAAAAGTTTGAAGAGTTGACAATCCATAGCAAAATTATGGAAGATTCTTTACAAACTATGGCCCAATTGCAGCATCTAACATCTTTAGATCATGTATATCAAGTGGCCATTGATATTGAGGAAGTGTTGAGTCAACAATCTAGAAAAAAAATTGGGATTGAAGCTGAAGATTCAACAATTAAAAGAGGATTTGGAGCAAATTGCAACACCAAATTTACTACTTCACAGCCATCTAATCACTTCAACAACTCAAAGCCTTCTTCTTCAAATACTATGCTAAAGGGAGAGGTATTGAATGCTTTAAGTGCGGAGAAATTGGACATATGGGATATCAATGTCCAAGGAAACAAAATCTGCATATTGGAGAGGAATATGTCGATAAAGAATCATCACAAGAGGATTGTGAAGATAATTCTGGTGAGTTTGGAGATTATGCAAACGCTGATTTACAAAATGAAGGCATTGATTATACATTTCTTTCAGTTGTGAAACATATTTTAACAACTCCAAAAAAAGAAGAAGACGATTGGCGACGCATTTCAATATTTCAAACCCTGGTTCGATGTGGTGACCAAGCAAAGAAGCTAATCATTGATGGTGGGAGTTGTATGAATTTAGTGTCAACAACCACGGTGGAACATTTGAATCTTCTAACTGAACTGCAACCACATCCTTACAGGGTGGCTTGGATCAATAACACTACTATTCCAGTAACTCATCATTGTCTTGTTACTTTTAAATGTGCTGGTTATAGTGATTTTATACTTTGTAATGTTGTTCCTATGCAAGTAAGTCATATCATTCTTGGTCAACCATGGCTGGTTATAGTGATTTTATACTTTGTAATGTTGTTCCTATGCAAGTAAGTCATATCATTCTTGGTCAACCATGGCTTTATGATCGAGATGTGAGGCACAATGGAAGGAAAAACAAGGGAAAATACCTATTCCTTTTCTATGGGAAAGAAGTCTTTTGTCTTAAAGCCAATGAGTTCTTTTGATATTGAGAAGAAGGGCAGAATTGTTCATATACAGCAAAAATTAAAGGTGATAATCAAAAGAAATATCTTCACATTCTAGCCAAAAGACAATTTGAAGTGGAAAGTCAAGATTCCAAATTGATGTTGTAGTGGCAAGAGAAATGAAGGAACCAGCAATTAAAACAACCCCTACGATGCCCCCGGAAGTGGTTCATTTATTGCAAGATTTTTCTGATGTAGTGCCAGAGGATTTACCAAATAATCTCCCTCCTTTGCGCGCTATACAACATGCAATTGATCTTATTCCAGGGTCTCAATTGCCTAATCTGCTAGCCTATCGTATGAGTCCTAGCATGGTTTTAAATAACGGCCATTATGTAATGGGATTTCAGGGTCTCGTTACTGTTATGGCTGTTATATAATGGTCATAACATTTTTGTAATGCATAACGGCTGTTACATTACAGTAACAGCCATTATGGCCATTACATTAATAATGTCACAGTTCTGCAGCATAAGCTAAACTGCAGAACCTGTTAATTTTTTTTTTTCAGTTTCATGTGAGCTGTAACTTGTAAGGCTGCACATTTACTCTTTTTTTTTTCACTTTTTCAGATGTAGTGAGTCTCTTTTTGTATGTTTTTTTCAGATGTAGCTAGTTGTAAGTTTTTGTTTTAGTGAATTTTGAAAATATTTCTTAATTTGCAATAGTTTACAATTTTTCGAATAAAAATTGCATAGCAGTTTACCATTACCGTTACGTTATGACCGCGACAGTCCTGTTATCGTTACGCGCTACTGCGATTTAAATCCATGAGTCCTAGTGAACATGAAGAACTTAAAAGGCAAGTGAATGAATTACTTGCGAAGGGGTTTATTCGTGAAAGCTTGAATCCATGTGTTGTTCTAACATTACTCAAACTAAAGAAAGATGGCAATTGACATATGTGTGTTGATAGTCAAGCCACTAACAAGATAATAGTGAATTACAGGTTTTCTATTCCTCGTCTTGACAATATGCTTGATGTTATGGAGGGATCAACCATCTTCTCAAAAATAGATTTGAAGAGTGGATATCATCAACTACGAATTAGGCCTGGTGATGAATGCAAGACCACATTCAAGACAAAGGATGGCCTTTATGAATGGCTAGTCATGCCATTTGGGTTTTCTAATGCGCTTAGTACCTTCATGAGGTTTGTGAATCAAATGCTTCAACCTTTCATTGACCGTTTCCTCGTCGTATACTTCAATGATATTCTTATATAGTAAGACCAAAGAGAGCATCGCTCTCATCTACAACAAGTAACTAGAGTCCTTCGTCAAGAGAAGCCATATATTAATTTGAAGAAGTGTTCTTTCATCAGCTCAAGTATTGTGTTGGGATTTGTGGTGTCTTTAAGAGGAGTTGAAGTTGATAGTGATAAAGTTAAAGCTATTCAAGAATGGCCAATTCCAACTACTTTGTATGAAGTTTGAAGCTTGCATGGCTTAGCAACATTCTATAGTCGTTTCATTAGAAATTTCAGCACTATAATGGAACCTATTACTAATTGCATGAAGAAGGGTCAGTTTGAATGGACAAAGGCAGCTTCTAAGGCTTTTGAAGAAATCAAGAAGAGGATGACTGAAGATCCTCTTTTAAGGCTGCTAAACTTTTCTAAGGTATTTGAAGTAGCTTGTGATGCTTCCCAAGTTGGCATTGGAGTATTAAGTCAAAAAGGTCATCCTATTGCTTATTTTAGTGAAAAATTAAATAAGGCAAGACAAAAATATTCAACCTATGACAGAATTTTTTGCTGTCATTCAAACTCTTCGACATTGGCACTATTATTTAATTTCTAAGAAGTTTGTTTTATATTCTGAGCAAGCCCTAAAGTATATTAACTCCCAAAAGAAATTGAACTTTTGCCATGCCAAGTGAGCTGCTTTCTTGCAAGAATATAACTTTGTGATGAAGCATAAGGCTGGAGATGAGAACAAGGCAGCGGATGCACCTAGTAGGGTAGTGCTAACCCTTACTTCAATGGCTGTCCAAGTTGTGGGTTCTGAGCTACTTAAGGACAATTATCAATTTTGCAAGGATTTCAGCGGTATTTATGCAGATTTAATGACTAGACAGCATACTAATTTTCCTGAATTTTCACTACATGATGGTTTTCTCTTTAGGGGAACACTGCCATGTGCACCTAATACTTCTTTGCACGACAAAGTGATTCAGGAATTACATTCAGATGGGGCAGCATGCCATTTTGGAAGAGATAAAACTATTGCTATGGTGGAGGATCGGTTTTATTAGCCTAGCATAAAGCAAGATGTTGCTAGAGTTGTTGCCAGGTGTAAGATTTGTATATAAGGGTAAAAAGCAAAATACAAGTCTGTATACTCCGCTACCAATATCACATGGTCCTTGGCAAGATTTAAGTATGGATTTTGTGCTTGGGTTGCCAAGAACTTTAATAGGACATGATTCTATATTGGTGGTGGTTGATTGTTATTCTAACATGGCTCATTTTATTCCTTGTACTAAGACTGTTGATGCACCTCACATTGCTAAACTTTTCATTAATGAAGTTGTTCGACTTCATGGTTTGCCTACAACAATTATTTCAGATCGAGATTCTAAGTTTATGAGTTTTTTTTTGGAAATCTTTGTGGAGGAGTTTAAATACAAAACTGAAATTTTCTTGCTATTTTCATCCACCAACTAATAGACAAACTGAGGTGGTTAATAGAAGTTTGGGTATCTCCTTCGATGTTGTGTTGGTGACCAAGTTTGTAATTGGGATCAAATTCTTCCAATCGTTGAATTAGCTTAAAATAGTTCTATCAATCGCAGCACTGGGCGTAGTCCTTTTGAGATTGTTACAAGGGTACTTCCTCGAAAACCTATTGATTTGGTTTCTTTGCCTATTGTGCATTGTCCTAGTGTTGAGGCTGAAGCTTTTAGTAGATATATTCGTGATATAAATGATGATGTGGGGAAACGGATTGCTATAAGCTATGAGGGATACAAGACAATTGCTGATTTAAAACACAGGTTTACTAAATTTCAAGAAGGTGATATGGTGATGGTTCGCATTAGGCTTGAAAGATTTTCTAAAGGTACTTTCAAAAAGTTTCATTCAAAAAAGATAGGTCCTTTCAACGTTTTGAAGAAAACAAGTTCAAATGCTTATGTTATTGAGCTGCCTAAATATGCATGTAAGTAACATATTCAATATTGAGGATCTTGTCATATCATGGTCATGATAATATGCCTAATGATGCGGTTAAAGCTAGGCTTCCTCCCATGCCTCTCAAAGAACAAATAGAAGATATTGTTGATTATCAAGTGGTTTCTACTAGAGGTGGTAGTTATCAAAAATTTCTTGTTAAATGGGTAGGTCATCCACGATCTGATTATACGTGGATAACTGAAGAAGAGTTACAAAGGCTTGATCCTAGTCTTTATGATCGGTTTCATGCTTTCAACTCGACGGAGTTGAGTTCTTCCAAGCCGGGGAAAAATGATGGGACACGTTGACAACATATTTACAAATAATGTACCAAACATGGTTCAAAAGCTCAAACACTTATTTGGAACATAGGGGATGATGGGGAGGCTGATTGGGAAATTTATTAGGTGTGAGAAAATATGATTTTTGGTTGTTGTGGGAATTCTAGTTTTTAGCAAATTAGGAATAAGTTGTCTTAATATCTTTATAAGTTTTTAATTTTATTAATTCTTGTTCTAAATCCTTGTTGGATTAGGAAAAAGAGTTTATTATTGTTGACTCTTGTTCTAAATCCTTGTTGGATTAGGAAAAGGATTTTATTATTGTTGAGTCATATTTTAGTCCTTGTTGAATTAGGATAAAGTGTTATTTAGAGAATCCCTTAAGGATTAGGAATCTAAAGGTCTTCAGGTTTAGGATTAGCTACTCCTATAAATATCTAAGCTTGTAACAATTATCATTCAGTTTTCAGATTCAATAAACAAAGATTTCCTGCAATGTTTGCTTTAGAATTGTGAGACTCAATTTTATTCCTTTAGATGTGACTCTTAAACCTTCTAGGTTTGACTCTTAGAAGTTTTCTCATATTTTTTTGCCTTTTCCCTCTATTTTAGATGTGAATTTCAGTCAAATCAGACCTGAAATTCAGTTTCAACTCCTGTATCGCATCTGTAAATTTCCAGTATGGACAATAAAGATTTTACTTATTTTTCTTTGGTTAATGAGAGCATTACCAAAACACTTGAGTATGAATTGGTAAGGTTAGACAATGATTTTTGAACCCTAATTTTCTCAGTGCCTTTCTTACTCTGTGTAATGGAGTTAAGCACATTGGAACGTATTTCGACAGAGCCTTTCTTGCTCTCTGCAGGAACTTAGGCACACTGCTATCAGCAAACTCTTGCTGTTTAGCACTATCTATTTGTAGTTTAATGGTTTGGTGTCGCATCTATTCAATTTGAAAGAAAAGCAGAACAACATAATCTTTTAGTAGATTGAAATACTCACTTTAAGTATTCTATTAAAAAAAGATTGGATTGGTGAGAAAAGTTAAGAAAGGTCCCATTCACTTTTTCCCTATTATACTTGTGAAATAAACAACAAAATCATCCCCTCCAACAAAGACCAGATCTTACAAGGACATGTTCAGACAACTCTCAAAGGCTATAAATACATTAAAATGGTGATCAATGTCAATGAATCATAAACAGAAGCATACCGTTACTGTAGATGCAGTAAATTTTTCTAGATTAGTCTCCACTTTATGAAACCTTACATCCCTGATGTCCTCAATAAGTGACCTCACCTATAAATAAATAATTGTATGGAATTCCCAGAAATAATTCAGATGCATAATTAGAAAAAGGAACTGAAGAGATTCTTCATACTCACCATATATATATCAGGAATATCATCACGTGCACTGCCATCCACAAAATTAGAATTGATATTCAATGTTGTTAAGCTCTGAAAATGAGTACAAAAATGATGTTTGAAATTTACTGGTCAAAAAGAAGTCTTGAGATTTCCACATAGTGAAAGGGTAATGGCTGAAAAGCATGTGAATCTCTTTCTCCTTCCAAAACCTGGGTCAAATTTTCTGATCCAAATAGACAACAATGATAAGAAGGTTACATATATTACACTTTCTACCAAATACAACTAAAAATGTTCAAGTCCTTGAACTTTTACAATCATAGGGCAAGGCAATACATCTTAAATTGAATTTAAATGAATAGCTGCAGCTGAATAGAGAAAAACAGAAAAATAATAGCATGCAGGTCCAAAGCAGTATATTGTTGTAATGCATCTAAGATCTTTCTAATAAAAGCAGTAAATTCATGCATAATTCTCAACATATCCCTCAAGTCATGCATCCAATGCTCAAAAATGGACCAATGTACTAGAAAAATGATTTGGAGTTCAAACTCCCCAAGATTTTGAAGAAGCAAGTCCTAGTTGAAAATTCTATTGGCTGCCTTTAGGTGACTCAAAGTTGTGCTGCCATTTACAATGTCCTTTATGCAAAACAGAAAAAATATGATATTACAGAAACTGAACAAATACATTTTAACGCGACCAACATCTATTAATTCTTAATTCTAACACTAATCATTAATCAACCCCCAGAAAAAAAATTTTATTTCTGTTTGAAGCAATAGAAGTTCCTTAATGGATTCATTTGTCATTCCAATGAGACATACCCGTAGACATACACAATCTAACAAAAAAACAGGATACACCTCTGTAAACAATTCTAAGCTAAAAACAAAAACAGAATTCACAATTATACCCATAGATATACAAGAATTCGTATTTTAGGCGCAAAATATCACCAATAGACATCCACTGAGCAGGCCTAATAGTGCACTTCCCACGCTTCTTCAGAGCCACCGCTAACCACAGCGGAACTTGGGCAGCTATTTGCGGATAAAAAGGACCATAATCACCCTGTCATGTGAAACACAATAACGACAAATGCGAACATACGAACGCATAAACTCACAAACAGATAAGGAAAAAGAGAGAAATACACAGATAAAATTGAGAGAATCCATCCTCAGATTGGGCACAATCTCCACTAATTCATCTTCCGCCACAAACTCGACCTGAAAAAAAACAAAACAAATTACAAAATCGACGAGATAAAACAGTTATGCGATGTACGGAGTACGGAATGTCGGTGGATTGGAGGAAAACCTCTTCAGGGGAGAAGAGAGAGAGGCTGGAGTTGGATTGGCCGGCCATTTCTGGTGCGATTGAGCGGACCTAGTGGAAAAGAGAAGGAGAGTCTGAACCCTAGACTGGCGGGAAATTATGCTAGTCAAGTAAGGGGAATTAAATTTTTTAAATTTAGAGTTTTTGTTTTGAGGTTTTGGAGAGTGAGGAAGAGAGAGAGAGAAAGAGAGTTACAAATTTTCGTTCTCTATCTGGCTTTTGCCGCTATTTTGGCTGGGCGCCAAAAATTGGGTGAAATTAGTGGGTTTAACAAAAATAATTAAATTAATGAATAAGCGCATGAAGAGAAATCGATTTTACTCAATTTAACATGGTTGTGTTTTATTTGTTTATTTGTTTTTAATTCTTTTCACATAAATTTTGTTTGACTCTAAAATGCAGTCATCAAATTACTAACAATGATTAAAGAGCATGAAAATTAATTTAAATCAAAGCATATTATAATATTCTTAAAGTGCTCTTATATATATATATAATATTTTTTTGAGAATATAAATATTTTCCTTGCCAAATGGAGGATACATGATTATAGAATCAAACCAAAAGTAACTTGTAAAGTAGTTTTTATTTTGTTGATTTGATTTTCTTTATATCACATGAAATTCCAATATCTTTAAAACTAAATTATATATACTTTGACCTCTCTCACACATAATATTGAATTTTAATTTATTATTATAATATTTATATATGTATATCAAATCAATCGTATAAATAAAAAATAAATTAATTAACTTCAATATGTTAGAAATGTATTGATTTTGAGTATTTCTATGCAAAATAATATTTCATTAATCATATTAATTTTAAATTTATTTAACATGGAGATTTAAAAAAAATTATTGTAGAATTTTGTTATAAAGTAGTATTCACACTGAATATAATTAGAAAAATTGAGTATATTAGTTAATGTATTTTACTATAAAAGTTGGTTCCATTTTTATTAACGGGTATCTGAATATATTTAGAAAAATTGAGATCATTAGTTAATGTATTTCACTATAAAAGTTGGTTACATTTTTATTAACGGGTATTTTTTACAATGTAATTTACTAGATAATTTTAATAAATGAGTGAAGAGAGTTGGTCATAATCAATTTTACACTTACTAATTGATAATTTTATTACGATAAAGAGTGATGCAATAATAAAATAAAATGAGTTGCGTGATAAATATGCCCTTATTTGAGGTTTGTTTTTTTATCAAATGCATAAATTACTTTTTATATTTTTCACAATCGATCATTTTCATATCTCACGTTTAATTTTGATCAATTTAAAATTTAAAGTTTTATTTTTAGTCAATCTAAACCTTACTTATCCAACAAGTATAGTCTTTAATAAATTCGTTAGGAAACACATCAAGCATGAATAAATTTATTGATATGAAATAATTTTTTTAAAAAAAAAAACAATTGTTACACTTTTTTTTCTCTTTTTCTCTCTCTTTTTTTTTTTTTTTTTTTGCTCCTTTTTTTTAACCTCTCACTTTGAAATTGATCCATTATGATTAGTTTATGACTTTAGATATGGTCATTTTGACAATAAAAAACATAAAATTAGAAATGAAAAAAGTCATTTATATTATTTCCTTTCTTAGTTATTATGGTTTGTGGTGTCATTAAAAGAAATTACAATTTCATGGTCTTAGCATTTTCATATCAAGAGGTTCTTGCACTGAGATGTTTATATACTGATTTAAATCCTAAGAGAAGGCTTTTAGGTGTTCGAAATTTGTGGTAACTTCTTTTTTATTTTCATTTGATTGCTTGAAAATATATAATAATTATGATTGTTTGCAGATTCCTTTTGAAACAGAGAAGAGAAGCCTGCAAATTCTTCATACGGTTAGATATTTCAATTGAAAAACATCCAAAACAAAAAAGATTTTGGAGTTATCATGAAAGAGAGCGAAAAAATAAAGAAAGGGGGCTGTTAAAAATAATTATTGTTTGATGCCATTGTTCTTATTTATTTAAGGTCAATAAATTTTCACCTTCTTCTATAATTGCTAATCAATTTTTGTTTATTTATAGTTTCACAACATATAAGTATAATTTTATTTTATGCATATATAAATTGGTTATTATGAAAATGTAATGATGTACTATAAAGCAAAATTAAATTTTGAGCATATTTATTGCTAAAATCATTATTTTTTTACAATTAACTATTATCACTTATAAACAAATGTGAATGAGTTTTTAGATAAAATATAAACTAAATATGTTCATCATTTATATAATTATGTTTATGAATGTTAGTTACATGAATTCATATATATGTATGTATAAATATGTTTATGAATATTAATTGCATGAATCCATATGTATGTATACTCATTGATTTATCAATTGATTTTTAAACTTTTCATTTAATTTTTATTCATTAATTTTATAAACAAACATAAATAACTTTTTTTCATAGAGTTTATTTATAAATTGTTTGCTGAATTTGTACGTTCAATTACACACATACAAGTAGCAATCACCATAATCATTTTTAAATTGCGAATGTGTCGACTTTCATTTCTCAATGGTGCATCAAAGTCGAGATCTTGTTGTTCGACGGTAGTATATTACTAGTATAGTTGAATCAAATCTTATTAAATTTGAGCTCAATTATAAAATTAAAGCTTGAACTTGTCTCAAATTTTATTTTTTTAAATATGTGTTTGATTCGATAAAATACTTGAAATACTTGAATTCGATTTAATTAGTTATTAAAAATTCATAATGTCAATCTCAAATAAATTTTGATTAAGTTTAAAATCTAAATTGACTCAATTTAACTTGATTATTCATGTAAATTTGTAAAATATAAAAATAAAATAATAAAAAATATTAAAACTCAATTAAAATGGCCGACATTTCAAATTAATATTTTTAATCCTAAATAAACTACATAGCTAGCATGAATTGAACTCAAAACATGGAATGAATGCTGAATAATTTTTTTGAGCAGATCTCGAGAGCTGGTATCATTTCATTTAGACCCCCTAAGCATAATAAAACGATAATAGACAAGAAAAAGAAAAAGCTGTCGGGGTTAATGCAAAATAATAATAATAATAAAACAGTGGGCGCCCGCATAACAAATGACTCATCAATCCACGAGTTGTCTATAAAGTAACAAAAACCACCCAATCCTCTACGCACCACACATTTCATGTGACCAAACCCATGGCCCGACACCTCACCTTAACTGCCTCACCTAAATTCACAAAACTACCCTCCAACAAATATCCTCACGCTTCAGATGCGCAAAGCATATTCGATGTGCGAGGCTAAACTCGTAATTTAAGATGCAAATTTGTGTTTGTCGCCCCCAGAAATTAAAAATCGAAAATCCAGAACCCTGAAAACAAGCAGTCCATAAATATATCAACTGGGGAGAGACTAATATCGTCAGGAGCAATGGCTAGGAAGTTCTTCGTGGGCGGCAACTGGAAATGCGTGAGTCTTCATCGCCTGCCGTTTCCTTTTGCTCTTCTTTTTTATCTGTTTGGTTGAATTGAATCGTAAATTTTTTGTTGTATTTTTTTATTTCATGATTTTTCGAATGATGAGAGATATTTGTGGTTTTGAATTTCTGACGTGATTTGAAAATGTGAAATGAGGATTGGTTTTTTAAATGAATGTGGATGCAGAATGGAACAACTGAAGAAGTGAAGAAGATAGTGTCCACACTGAATGAAGGTCAGGTGCCGTCATCAGATGTTGTTGGTAAGTGAAATGCGGTTCAGCTCTCCATTTCTCTCTCTCTCTCTCTCTCTCTCTCTCTTTTTAGAGAATGCATTTGTTTGTCATAGCTATTGCAAAAAGCTATCGTATTTGGCTAACTACAACAATATTTTAAGCTTTGGCAATATTTTTTTAGCTATTCATGAAAGTAGTTAAGTTACCTTATCAATTTGATCTAACAGTTGCAAAAACATTCGAATATGAATTTCTTTCAAAATCAACATTTGATTCACAAAATGAAAGTGGAAATGTCCAGTAGTAATTAGCGAAGAGGATTTTTTTTTTGCCTAAAATTTTGCCATAAGCAATAGTAATGCTAAACATGCCTTTAGAATAGATTTTCAAATTATGGGATGTCATTCTGATGGTGTTAAGAATATTATGATGTTGAGATTATACAATATATACTGCAACAAATCGTATCTCCTCTAACATTCATGTGAGACCTATTCATGAATTTAATTTGTGGATAACTGCAAGATATGGGTACATTAAAAAAAAAAGAAAAAAGAAAAAAGAGAACAAGAAAGAGACTAAAAAATGATGGGATGCATTTTACACTTTTTGATATGGTGAAAACTTGATCCTTTTTCAGAGGTTGTGATAAGCCCTCCATTTGTGTTTCTTACACTGGTAAAGAGTTTGTTGAGGTCTGATTTCCATGTTGCAGCCCAAAATAGTTGGGTCAAGAAAGGAGGTGCTTTCACCGGTGAAGTTAGGTACGCTTGCATTTTGCTATTTTAATTTTCATCAGTTTTGTCAAGTTATTTTTCTCATCACTGTCTTGCAATGTTGGTCATGGATAAGTACATACTGCAAATTTCAGTTTGTTCTTTTAGAAGGGGATTATATTTATATGATAAAAAGGATGCGTAGAGAAGGATGATATCCTTTCACGAAGAAAACACAATTAAAGTCACGCAACCAAACTCAGCAACTCTAAGTTGATTTTGATGGTTATTTATGTGTCTTTGAATTATGTATCGTATGTGACTTGCTTAATTTTCTTAGTTCTTTTGTTTGACTATTTGAGTACTTTTTCTCATGGTGTATTTTTCATTAGGGGTATTGGTTATTGAGATGATTTTTTTATATTTAATTTCTTTATAGTGCTGAAATGCTTGTGAATCTGGGAATTCCCTGGGTCATTCTCGGCCATTCTGAAAGGAGACTTATCTTAAATGAGTCAAATGAGGTAAGTGATGTTACATGGTACAATAACTTGCCAATTAATAAGCTGTTGAGTGCTTCTTCGTAAGTCCTTGTTATTTGCTTATTAATTGTTGTTCTGCTTTCCAACATGTGATATCTTCTGGATGCATTTCATTTAGTTTGTTGGGGATAAGGTTGCATATGCACTCTCTCAAGGTCTGAAGGTGATAGCTTGTGTGGGTGAGACTCTTGAGCAGCGTGAAGCAGGATCTACCATGGATGTTGTTGCTGCACAAACAAAAGCTATTGCAGGTACATATGTTGATAGGCTTAGTCAAGATTCAAAACTGTTGGTAAGTTGTGGCCTTTATATGGTAGTTGAATACTGCTGCTTACATACATATTTGAATTCTTTTTCCCCAATTTTTGTAATTAAAAGAAAGAAACTAGAAGGAGAAGAAGGCAAAGAAATGAACTTTAAGAGTGGTTGAATGATCCCTAAGGTTGGACTTGCCTCAATTAAAATTGTTTAGTTATTATAGTTTCCATGAAAGCATTTCCCAACCAGCTTATGTTAAATGCAATTGAATGGAAATATAAACTCTCTTTTTTTTTTAAGCAAAATAACTCATAAAATGAAGTTCCTACCTGATTAGCACTAAAATGGTGCATAAATTAGGCAACTATTTACGCTGATTTAGACATCAACTTTAATGCCAAGTAAACTAAATTCTATAGTTTTATCGCATAAAGAGTTGGAATACTATGCTTTTGATATATGTTTCATTCAAGATTCGTAGATGTGGCCATTGATTTATTTTCTTGGCTGGGGTTGTTTTCTGAATGAGAGATCACCTTTTATTTATTTTTTGAAGAATGCGATTGACTGTATGTATTGATCCATATTCTAATTGCAACAAGTGTCAAATTTTCTTTTATGTAGAGCAAGTAAAGGATTGGACAGATGTTGTTTTGGCCTATGAGCCTGTGTGGGCTATCGGAACAGGGAAGGTTGCAACTCCTGCTCAGGCACAGGAAGTAAGTCTAACTTCATCTTTTTCAAAGAAGTTATTATCTTTTATTTGTATAAATATCAAATGTCTTGTTGGTGTTCCTCTGTACTTTGAATGTGTTAGTCACTTTGTGATGTTTCCAGCATTAGAGTCAAAAATAGGAGTCAACAAACTGTGCGCAAGGGACAATAACCAAAAAAGATATGTTTGGGGAATTGATATTTAGCAATCATAAATTGATAACAAAAATCCCCTATTTACAAAAGTGAGCCATTAACATAGGGTACAGAAGTACTGTTTGTGGAAACTATGATGCACTTAGCATCCTTGATCATTGTCATATCTAAAGTTGGTTATGGCCAAATTTTTGTGCTAGATCTGCTTACAATGGCATGACGTTGTTATTATTTGTGAAAGACAACATCGTCAAATCCTTTGGAAATTGGAGTGTAAACCACAATTTATTTACAGCTACTTTAAATGACAATTTGGTTAGAATTTTAATATCCTATAGTTTTTTTAATACTCTTATGTGCCCAAGGGACATCATTTATACTAGAGATTTCTATGATTTGACCTCATGAATCTGTGAAACATGGTTGTCCAAGGCACACCTCACGTGTGCCTGAGGTGTGAGGTGCACCAGGCAAACGGGCCAGCACCTGTTGTTACTTAGGTGCATGCTTTGGTGCCTTAGGCACACGCTTGCTGCTAGAGCTAGGTGCAAGAAAGGCGTGCCTCTTTGACTTCCGCTACCATCTACTTCTTTCACACAAAAATAACACCATCACTTGAATCATAGTTGCCCGATCTGTCAGAATTCAGTGTTGATGCTCCGAGAAGTTGATGGAATCTGGCTAAATCACCATGCTTGGAGTTGCCAGACTTTGATGTGTCCATTTCTCATCATCAAATGCCTGAGATTTGTTTCTGTCCACCTTGTTTTGGTTCATCTCTCCTCCCTACCTTTACTATTTTTAGGTCCCTCTAGTGTCTTTGGGTTTTCTTTTCAGAGTAATTTCTGGATTTAGGCATTTTTTTTTAATATGGAAACTAATTTGATAAAGTGATTTTTTTAAATGGTTGTTTTTGTTTATTGTGGTTAGTTCAAGAAGTTTTTGTTGAATACTTCCTTGGTTCTGTTTTTGGGAATTGCTGAAATTGAACACTAATTGGAGGGAATAATCTGTGAAAAATAGTTTAAGAAGTTTCTATAGAGTTATTTGGGTTAAGCCAGTTAATCTTAATTCTGTATTTTATTTATTCCTTTCATTGTGGTGTATGATCTGTAATTAAGACAGTTTCCTTTTTTGTATTTCTTACCTTCTCTTAGGCTTAGTAAGTTTTCTATTTAGTCTAGGTTTGTAATCAATTTTCTGTATCAATCAACAGAAAAATGGTTCACATTTTTTTTCCTATTTTTGTGACCAGTTTATTTATTTAAGTCATCAATTTTAAAATTAGTCTTTTTCAATTGAAAGAAAAATGGGTCAACAATGGTTTAACTATTTGAAGTTCATATGATCTCTATATCTCTAACAAAGTAGAGATCAATGTGACTTTCCCAATTCAAAAATATCATCATGAAGGCTGCAAATGTATTCCTATTTGCATATACTAATAATTCATTTAATATATACTGTTAATAAGCAATTACAATATTATTAGGTGATAGTTATTTTTTAAAAAAAAAACATTTAGTTATTTTTGAGCCTAAGCTCCAAGACTCCTTGGTGCCGTAGAGCACCTTATGCCTTTGACAAGTATGCCGCGAAAAGAGATGGGTAAAGAGTGGCAGTGGGAAGTATTTGTGAGATTGAGATTCAAATGAAACCCAATAGTTCCTGGCTGTTGTTTCTTATGGTGACTTAGATTGTTGGCTTGATCATCTTGAGAAAGTGAGCAGTGTAAGTGTGTTTGCCAGAACCTTGAGTTTCTTGGCAATTTCAACATACCAAGTCACTTTTGGGAAAGCATTTTGGTTTTTGTTAATCAAATAGGACAAAGTAACAAAGCATTCTTTTTGTATAGAAGTCTTGTAGTAAGGCCCCTAAAACTGAAACATATAGACTGACATCTGAAACGTGCAGATGGAATTGAATTCCTCTATTCATTCTAAGCAAAGTAGACTTTTTTTTCTTAGAAATAAAATGTTCCTTGACATTTATAGCTAAGAAATTGTGTCTGTATTTGTTTGGTTGCTTCTTCATTGGTCACTGACTTGCTATGTTGGGGTATTCAACTTATGTGATAGATTTCCCATGTTATGCAGTGGAAATGTGGCTGCTATTGTATCAAATTATGCCATTTGTGCTTGATTAGTTTCTTATGCAATAATTTTGTCAATATAACAGGTACACTCCGAATTGAGGAAATGGCTTAAAGCAAACACCAGTCCTGAAGTTGCTGCAACAACTAGGATTATTTATGGAGGTATCTTTATTCATCATTGCTATATGTTACTCCTATCTTTTCTCATTGTGCTACTATTTTTTGTAGAATGTTTAAAAAAAAAAATATTAGTTTTAATTTTTCATTACATTTTTTTTGCGTTGTTATTTCTTGATAGAAAACCAATTTTATAGAGTAAAAAAATACACAACAGAACTTGAGGTAGATAAACAATGAGACTAGTAAAATACATGCAAGAGGAAGTGTCCACTTGGAACTTTTGGAAAGTATGCCGAGAATGTCTTCACCTGTTGTTATATCTTCTTGACTGGATTATCTTCAGTCTAATGATAAAATAAATCTAAGAGCTAAAAGTATAATACATGGTTGTTTATGAGGTAGAACTCTCTAAAAGGCCTTGACAAAGGAATCTTTCTTGGGATGTTTCCATCTGAGGCTCAAGATCTAATTTGGCCCATAGGTTGGTCAGTCTAACCTCAATTGGATGATCTGTTAGCTGCATTTTGAATTGTAGGTATGTATTGCTTTTGCTAAGAAAGAAATCCAATTCAACCTTTGTAGATGCCTCCCACCTTTGTGCATGTGATTGCACATGCACACACAAAATGCCTGAAGGCAAGATGTAATTTACCTTTCCCAAGGTCACACCACACCCTTAATACATCATGGCCAAGGGCCCCAGGAAACTTGTATGCATGCTGAACCAGGGCGCTGGATTATAAACAGCTGCTTGATGAGATATAGTAAAAAGTGTTGTAGTGGACCTGACTTCTCAAACTGCAGGTTTTTAGGAGGATTAGACATATGCAGCCTTCCATTGCATTGCTAGAAGTATTTTTGCATATAAACTAACAAATACTTATGCTGTGCATGTTCCTTGGGGTTGGGTTTTTATTTTGTGTTAGGGCCTTGTTGATTTAGGCATGAACTCAGTGCCAAAGCTTAGCACAGCACGGCTCAAACTCCACCTTGGTCCTATTATGCTGTTCTTAATGTATCTAATGGTTAATATGGATACCACTGAATACATATAGAATCCTAGAGACATTCTAAGTAGACTTGATGTGGACCTTTTTAGCATGTATATGATAGAGGCGTAGGGCTTAGAGACAGAAGAAAGTATAACACCTATTTGTCTCAGAAGCCCCTCCACTTTCTTGATCCTTATTTTTGGCTTTCGCCTAAGCATTTTTGCTTAAATAAAAAATGAATATGTATATGTAAAAAAGCTATTCATGTGCATTTTCCCCTGATGTTGGCTAACATGTACTCTGAGTGAGAAGATGAATGGATTGGTATCTGATTCTCTTCCCCATTTCTTCCCTTTTTTAGCAATACTTTATTTCTTCACTTGATTGCTTAATTGCATGCCTTCCAGGGTCGGTCAATGCTGCAAACTGCAAGGAATTGGCAGCACAGCCTGATGTTGATGGCTTTTTAGTTGGTGGAGCCTCTTTAAAGGTAATGATGATGTTGATTATTTCATTTTATGTATTTTTTCACTATTTTATATTTCACCTTACGTGTCCCCCTTTTTGGTTGTCCTCATCAGCCCGAATTCATTGAAATTATCAAGTCTGCAGAGGTGAAGAAAAATGCCTGAGCCCTGAGGCTTTTGTTCGGGAAAGTACAGAATACGTTGCGTATAATTTAGACAACTTTTTGGAGGAAATAAATTGTAGCTCTTTGTAATGAGATGCCGGACCTGAAACTGGTTTTATGTTTGAATAAATCCAAGTATTCCTTTTTAATACCTTTCATGTAGTTGACTATTTGGTATATGGAGAAACTACATTACTTGCCTTGCTTTCTCGTGCATGTGGGCAACTATACCTTTTCTCATTTGTTGCTTCCATCTTTAAGTGGCTTAGGCGGTAAATGGGGCAATACTCCTTATTAGTCTAGGTGAAACAAAATTGTTGGTTCTATACTTTAAAATGCTTTGAAATTTTGATTAGTTTTCTGAAGAAAGCATAATGAAAATTAATCGTTGTTTGGATGAGGGGGAGAGGGAAGGAAGATGAGTGAGAGAATGATATTCTCGCAGTCTTGTTTGAGAGAGAGTTCTCATTTGTGAATGGTAAGAAGGGTAAGACTTGTCATTTTAACTCTCAAATCTTCTAATTCATTGCTGCATGTTTGGATGGGAGGAGTATTAAAGAGAAGGGAGATCCATTTAAAAAAATGAAATAGAAAGGAAACTAGAGTAAAACATTCACCCTTCTGTTTGGAAGGAAGTGAAAAATTCCATGAAAGTAAGACAATAGATTTATAAAAATATCATTTGAATTGAAAAGAAATAAAATAAGATTAAAAGGATATTAAAGACAAAACTCTATTTAATTTATTATTTTGTAATTCTCTATATCTCAAATTCGAGTAGATTGTAAGAAATTTGGACGTTCGACAATTATAAAAGGTAAATTTTACTCTTTCTTTCTCTTTGCCTAAATTAAAATTCTTCTTGAGATAAGATTGGGAGTGTAACTCATTTGCTTATCATTTTTCTTTTCCTGCTCATCTGAACAAAGTGTTACACTCCAATTTGGAGAGAAAGGAGAATTTGCTTTATTTATTTATTATCAGAGAGAGAGAGAGATGACTAGCCAAATGATCATAAAGCTCTTGAGTAAAGAGAAAGAACTAGTTTGAGGCAAGGCATATTTGGAAAATAAAGCTAACCGAAAGATTATTCCTTCTTCCTGCACAAACGAAAAAGAGGAAATGTGAATTTTATTTGAAAATTTGATGACCTATCAGGACCATAACCATTTTCATTCAATCTTAAAAATTAGCCACTACTTGAAAAAACATAAATCAAAGATATAACCCACCACTCAACCAGTAAAATATTTTTCATTTTCAGCTTTTGTTCTATAAGAACAACAGGCTTGCAAACAATAAATACAAATGCTGACATTTTCTATTCCTATTCATTCTTAATTACCCACCCACTTGCAACCAAAGAGGATATAGCAAAGAGCGTGGTGTCGTTTTTGCTTGGCTCTTTCTTGAGGAAGAGAAAAATTTGTTGACTGGAGTTGAAGGAGAAGTTAAGTACATCAAATGTGAATTAGAGCATATAAGGGCCTTCTTGAGGATAGCAAAATCAATAACAGATCCTCAAGTTGGCATTTGAATTAAGCAAGCAAGGGAAATTGCTTTTGACATCGAAGATGTTATTGGCGGATTCAATTTTCGTCTTGCAAATAGTCACAGGGATGTTGAGCCATGTGGTTTGTTCTGCAAGATCATCTGGAAGTGTCAAGAACTTCAAGTATCACCACCAACTTGTTTATGAGATACAAAGCATCAAGCCAAGACTTGAGAATGTATTAGAATACAGAGAATGAGACTAAAAACTAAGCTGCTCTTTGCTGGAGCTGATTTCACATATTAAATAGAGTTTTACAAGCCTTTTATAAAACAAGAAAAAAGCTAAAACCAGAACATGTAGCCATACATGAACACCATACTATGCATACTAACTTTACCTAACAAGTATGGTGCATTTCAGGTAATTGATATTTGAAAGCAAACACAAAACATGTCTATTATTGAAACATTAGTGCATAACAAAGAGTTTTCTTATCTTGACAATAAAGGTATTAATCTCAACAATCTTCCTTGATACATTTGCTGGAAACACCAAGAATTGTCTTTAGTGTTTCAAGTCTTGAACAGATCCTTGATTTGTGTATCAGTTTTTTAGTCTTCAAACTTCAAAAACACATCCTTTTCTTGTTTCTTGTTCATAGTTGACAAGTTCTCTACAAAAGTCTGATGCCAAACTTTGCTTCCATAAACTTTCTCACAGTTCTTGCACTCATGGACAATAAAATTGGATTTTTCTTCAAAGCTTTCAGAATCAAGAACATGGGAAGTTGACGAAAAGTTAATTTTTGAACTAGGAACAACACCTGCAACTTGATTCTTCAAATTAGTTTTTGATTTTTCAAGAACCTCGGATTTTAAACCCTCATTCATAACACCATCAAACTTAATATTAACAACACTTTGATTTCCAAAATCAAAGATTAATGAAAAACTCTTATCTATCATCTTAACACAAGCTATTTCACAGTCAGTTGGATCAAAAAAAGTGAAACATCTATTTCTAAACACCAAGGAATAACCTTTTTCTAACATATGACCTACACTCGACAGATTTTGAGCTATAGATGGTATGAAGAAGACATCAGAAATAAATTTCATACTTAGCTTTGTTTGAACAACAATTGACCCTTTACCTTTAACTTGAACCACATCTCCATTGCCTAACTCAACTTTTGTTTTGAAATTTTTGTCTAAAGAAGTGAAAAGAGTCACATCCTTAGCCATATGACTGGTACAACCACTATCTACAAACCAAACTTGTTCCTTTTTTTTTTTTTTTTTTGAGATATAACTTCAGTTGCCATGAATAAATGCTCATCTTAATCTTGTATAAAATTAGTTTGCTAAACTCGAGGTTGCTTTTCAATAAGATTTGTTGATGGAGGTTGATTTTGTTGTTGATGATTTTGCTTTTTTCTACAAAACTTCTTAATATGACCGAAAAGTTTGCAGAAATTGCATTGTGGCTTTCCTTTCCATCTGCAATCCTTTTCTAAGTGATTGGTTCTTTTGCATACACCACAAGAAGGATATGTAACTCTTCGTTCTTTGTTATTTGTAGAGGCTTTACTTAATTGAGAAATTTGAAATGCTCCATCAACACTTTCATCATATCTCATGGGTTGTTCTTGAGCTTGTAACTTACTCATCAATTCTGCAATAGTAAGTTTTTGCAGATCACAAGACTCTTCAATGGCTGAAATCTTGGCTTTAAATTTTTCTAGAAGACTAATCATGATTTTCTCCACAACCTTTTGATTAGGAAGAATCTCTCCATGCAACTTGATACTTTGCTAGAATAAGTTTTGACTGACTTTGAATCTTTCATATTCATCAAATCAAACTCCCTTTTGAGTGTAAGGAGTCTCGCAACCTTGACTCTACTTGTGCCTTCAAAAGTCTCTTTGAGCTTGTCCCATGCAACTTTAAGACTCTCTAAATCCATAATGCCGGTGAAGATGTGATCTGCTAGACCTGTATGAATACAAGTTAAAGCTTTGTCCTTTTTCAATTTCTCCTCCTCATGAGCCTTAATTTGAGCCATGATGGGATTTCCTCTTAAAGTTGGTGGGTCTTCATCAGTTTCCACCACATGTCGTAATCCATGAGACTTCAAGTAAGTCTTCATTTTGACTGACCAGATGTGATAGTGATCTCCATTGAAAACTAGAATTACTGGAGTGATGTTGTTGCTAGAGGAAGACATTTTGAAGTTGCTGGAAAACTCTCACACCAACTCACAAGTGTTTGATCTTTTCTCTCAAGTGTTTTAACACTGAAAACACTCACAAAACCAAGCAGCCCTTAAGAAGTGCAGCTTTGATACCACTGTTAGAATATAGAGAATGAGACTGAAAGCTAAGCTGCTTTTTGTTTGAGCTAATTTCACATATTAAAACAGAGGTTTACAAGCCTATTTATACAGCAAGAGAAAAGCTAAATCCATAACATTAAGCCATACTTTAACAGCATACTATGCTTACTAACTTTACCTAACAAGTATGGTGCATTTTAGTTAATTGATATTTGAAAGCAAACACAAAACACGTCTGTTACTGAAACATTAGTACATTTAGTAAAATAATAAAAGAGTTTTCTAATCTTGATAACAAAGGTATCAATCTCAACAGAATGTGTCTCAAGGACGTGAAGTAACTGATGCTTACCACACTTAACTTTGAAGTAACTGATGCTTCCAGAGGCGAAGTATATCCATTGAAGCCTTTGTGGCCTGAGGAATCCATGAACCTGTTCTGCAAGAGGATATTTATGGAGCGTGAGTGCCTTTGAGTGATTGAATATTACTTAAGGCATGTTAGAACTGTATGAAGGACTGACACTTGTAATTATGGCCATTAGTGGTTTGTTACCCACAAGTGGCATGAGAAGTAGGGGTGAGCAAAACCGGACCAAATCGAAAAAATAGATCAAACCAAGTTAGTTTGGTTCAATTTAGTTTGATCTTTTAATAAAATCGGTTACGGTTCAGTTATAATTTTAAAAAAATTAAGTTTTTTATTCGATTTTTTAGATAAAAAATCGAATTAACGGAAGTAATTAATAAATCAAACTAATTTGAATCGAACCAGATTTAAAATATTTGTATTTAATTGAAACAAATCGAATTGAATCGAATTTTTATAGACTCTGTTCGGTTCAGTGTATAAACAAATAAATTTCAATTTAATCAGTTCAGTTAATTCGATTTTTTTAAAAATTTTAATTTGATTTGATTTTAAGTATAAAAAATTCAATTTATTAAATTTTGATAAAAATCGAACCGACTGTTTGCCTATCCTAACGAGTAGTGCAGGAAAATGGAAAACGGTACAACGCAGCCTTCAGAGCGAAATAGGAGGTGATAAGCTTCAAACAACGACGGAAATATTGCTACTCAGTTATCATGATCTGTCTTTCTATTTGAAAGCTTGTATGTTATATGCATGAGTATTCCCAGAAGACTATCAAATTAACTGCAAGCAATTGATATGATTATGGATTGCTGAAGGATTTGTTGAACAAAAGGTTAGGCTACCTTAATGAGCTTCTCAATCGAAGAATAATTCAAATGGCTTAGGTAGATATAACCAGCAAAATCCTTGCATGTCATGGGACAAAAGCCACCTCTCAAAACTTCGATCTTTCCTCATTTTTGGTGTCGAATATCTTGAATTTAACAGATTGTTTGTCGATGGTCTGAGGCTGCTCACAGTCTTGGACTTAAGAGGAACAGGGTTGGATGGTTAACATAATTTATTTTATTTAAATTTAATTTTAATTATTGAATTTAAGATAAATAGTTAAGTTTATTATATATCACTCATTCTCTAAGATTTTTAAAATTAATTTCCAATAGAATTTTAAGCTTTCAACTATTAATTTAAAGCTTGAGATTATACAATCATATTTATTAAAATACAAGAGACATTAAACCCAAGAATCTAATGCAGTTTCTGGGGATAAGCTTAAGGCATGGGTGCTCTATGGAATTGACCAATCAAGAAACACAAGAAAAATATAAATTTGCTTGGAAAAGCAAGATGGGAGAATTGCCAATCATGAACACAAAACACATTTAGATGACATAAAGAAAAGGAAGCACACAGAGAAAGTGTAAACTCAATAATTCATGCAAGACCTAAAAAAGACAAAAAAAAAAAAAAAAAAGGTTGAGGAACCACTGACCAAGACTTTAAATATTATTTAATATATCAAACAAGACTCCACCGTAATAAAGCTATACAAGACCAGATGAAGAATTTGTCTTATCCAAAAAATTGCTGTTCTCTTGTGTGATCAACTCCCAAACTAAACTCTGTAAGTTTTAAATTTATAAATATCAGATTTTATGTTTTATCATTTTTTAAGCATTTTTTTGCATCAAAGCTTTCAATATTAATTAATTTTCATCATGAAATATTTACTCTATGAGTTTGAATGGTGAGTTTCATCATGAAATGTTTACTCTGAGTTTGAATGGTGTTTTTATATATTATTACTCTTGAGTTGAGAAGGGTTAGGTTTCAGTTGAAAAATTAAGCTTAACTAGTAGTTGAATAATACTTTTGGAAAGGAAAACCAATAAATTGTAGATTAGATTGCGTATTAGGTCTAATCACCAAAAACATGCATCAGATATCAGATTGAGTGAAGATAAGTACCATATACTGAATTATTAGTTGAAGAAAATTATTTATTAAGAGCTGCAAACCCAGAGAGTAAAAGCTAGGAATCCTTGTACTGCAAATTGTACTGATCTTGAAGATCAAAATGAAATTTCTTCCTCTAATGGGATTATAACATACATCATTTTGCATTAAATCTTAAACGTTAACATTCCCAGCTCGCATTTGCAAATTAGTTATTAACTAATACCACTTTCCAGTGTCATTTGTTCTTCACGTTTCAACAACTGTCAAAAGTGAATATATGGCAGAGAGCGTGGTATCGTTTTTGCTTGGCAAGATTGGACTCTTTCTCGAGGAAGAGAAAAATTTATTGACTGGCGTTCGAGGAGAACTTGAGAACATCAAAGGTGAATTGCGGCATATGAAGGCCTTCTTGAGGACAGCAGAGTCCATGGAAGAAACAGATCATCAAGTTGGTGAGTGGATTGCGCAAGTAAGGGAAATTGCTTTTGTCATCGAAGATGTAATTGACGAATTCACTTTTCGCCATGCTCATAGTCGAAGGGATGTTGACACATGTGGTTTCATCTGCAAGATCACCCAAAATATCAAGAACGTTAAGTATCGCCGCAAACTTGGTTATGAAATACAGCGCATCAAACCAAGAATTAAGAATGTGTCTCAAGGGCGTGAGAGATACAAACTGAAGCAAGGTTCAAGTTCCTCCACCACTACTACTGCCATAACCAACTTGTTGGATGACCATCGAGGAAATGCCCTGCTACAAGAAGAAGCTGATTTGGTAGGCATCAAGGAACCCAAAAGGCAGCTAATTCAGTTCCTCTCTGAAGGCAGTCCTGCCTTAAAAGTCATTTCAGTGGTAGGGATGGGAGGGCTGGGGAAAACCACCCTGGTAAAGAAAGTGTATGATGATGTTAAGAACGATTTCAAGAATCATGCTTGGATAACTGTTTCGCAGTCATTTGATATCAATGAACTCTTGAAAGTTATCATTCGGAAGCTTTTCAAACAAAGCCAGCAGCCAATGCCTGAAGGAATGGAGAAAATGTCTAGTGCTATTCTAAAGATCGAAATAAAAAAGTTCCTTCAAGAAAGCAAATACCTTTTTGTTTTAGATGATATATGGCACTGGCATGATTGGGAATCTATCAAGTTTGTTTTGCAGCCAAATGACTGTGGGAGTCGAGTCATGCTTACCACGCGTAACATTGAAGTAGCTGATGCTTCCAGAATGGATTTTATAGGCGAAGTGTATCCATTGAAGCCTTTGCCGCCTGAGGAATCCATGACTCTTTTTTGCAGGAGGATATTTATGGAGAATGAGTGCCCTCCAGAGTGGCTGAATATTACTAAAGACATACTAGAACGGTGTGAAGGACTGCCACTTGCAATTGTGGCCATTAGTGGTTTGTTGGCCACAAGTGGCATGAGAAGCAAAGACAAATGGGAGATGGTGAAGTGCAGTCTTCAGTGTGAAATAGGAGGTGATAAGCTTCAAATAATGACAAAAATATTGCTACTCAGCTATCACGATCTGCCTTTCTATTTGAAAGCTTGTATGTTATATGTATGTTTATTCCCAGAAGACTATGAAATTGACTGCATTCGATTGATAAGATTATGGATTGCTGAAGGATTTGTGGAAGAAAAGGAAGGAAAGATATTAGAAGAAGTTGCAGAAGGCTACCTTAATGAGCTACTTAATAGAAGCTTGATTCAGGTGGCTAGGGTAGATCGATCTACTATCAGAATTTGTGCTTGTCGCGTCCATGATATCCTGCGAGAAGTGATCCTTTCTAAGGCCAAGGATCAAAACTTTGTGGCGATTTTATCTAACAATGATCAACAGGGCAGCAGGTTGTGGCATGAAAAAGCAGTAAGACGATTGTCAGTTCATAATGCCTTGGGACCAAATATTGCTTGTGGAGGCAAGAGCCACCTCTCAAAACTTCGATCTTTTCTTGTGTTTGGTGTCGAAGATTTTGAATTTAACAGATCGCTTGGTGATGATCTGAGGCTGCTTACAATCCTGGACTTGAGAGGGACAAGGTTGGGTAGATTCCCACGTGAAATCTTAAAATTATACCATTTAAGGTATCTAAGTTTGAGAGATAATAGTGTGCATGTTGTTCCAAGTTCAATCGAAAAGCTTCAAAACTTAGAAACCTTAGATCTCAAGAATACAGGAGTCACCCAATTGCCTAAAACAATTGTAAATCTTCAACGCTTGCATCATCTTCTGGCATATTGGTCATCTGGTTATCATAAGAGAGAAGATTCATGGCCTGGTATTAAAGCAATAACAGGAATTGGACGTCTACATTCTCTACAAAAGCTTTGTTTTTTACAGGCAGAAGAGGAGGATGGGCATGAAATGCTTCAAGAAATTGGCAAGTTGAGCCAGCTACGAAGATTAGGTATACAAATAGGATGTTGGAGATCTGGATATGGGAAGACATTCTGCTCTACAATCGACAACCTTACCAATCTTCGCAGTTTGTGGGTAAATGCAATCGCAGGCTCAATCATTGAGTTGCAGTGCATATCTTCTCCTCCTCGATATCTTCAAAGAATGTACTTGGTTGGAGGTCTAGAGAAGGTTCCAAACTGGATATCTTCTCTTGAAAACTTAAGCAAATTGGAGCTAGCATGTAGCAACTTAAAAAAAGATGTGTTGGAACCTATTCAATCTTTGCCAAGTTTAGTGCACCTTGTTCTTGATAGAGCTTTCGACGGAAAGAAGCTATGCTTTGAGGATGGAGGGTTTCAAAAGCTTAAGATTATAGAGGCATGTCGATTGCAGAGACTGACCACAGTGGACGTGGCCAAGGGTGCAATTCCTATTCTTGAAGAGCTATCCATATTGGAATGTGACAAGTTGCAGAAAGTGCCGTCTGGGATTGAACATCTTGCCAAACTCAAACTTCTTAGACTTGATAATCTTTCACGTGCTTTGATCCATAGCATTAATGGTGAGAGTGCAAATGACTATTGGAGAGTAAAGCACATCCCTCATGTCCGTATTGAGGAGAGACGAGATTTTTCTGATTTCTTGCCGAGGTTAGTATCCTCGAATTGCATATAAATTTTTTGGTAGCTTTTCTTCCCTTTCTCATATAGTTTTTTTCATAGAAAACTTGAAAAATAAATATTATATAACTTATACTGTGTGATTTTAAATCTTGCAGAAACATTTATGATATATGAGGCAATTGGAAGATCAAAGACTGTTATATGACCAAGTTGGGTTTGCATTATTTGTATTATTTTATTTGATTACATTTTATGTTGTGTTTTGTATAATGATTATTTGTGTTATGGAACTTATAATTAATTTATGAAAATGATTTTATAACTTTTTATGTTGTATTTACAACTTGAAATATTTAAAACAAATAATTAAATTTATTAACACTAATTATCTAAAATTTTCAAAATTAATTTCTAATAGAATTTCAAGTTTTCAACTATTAATTTAACCCTTCAAATTATACAATCATATTTATCATAATATGAGACAAATCAAATCTAACACAATTTTTTATTTAGAATATGAATATGCACAATAACAAATTAGAAGAATGAATGAGTACACCAAATTTATATATTTGTTAATAATTTCATGTGATTTGAATCACATTGACTGCATTTCCAAATATATATGCAACATTTTTCTTGCATAAATTCAAAAATTAGACATTTTCTCAAGGCATGAGTTTTCTCTATGGGATCGGCCAAGCCAGAAACACAAGAAAAATAGGCATTTGCTTGAAAAGCAAGGTGGGAGAATTGCCAATATGAAGGCAAAAGACCAATACTTTAATTTAGATGGCATAAAGAAAAGCAAGGACTTAGAGAAAGTGTGGACTCAATAATTCAAGCAAGATGCTCTAAAGTACTTTTTATGTAAAGAGACTCCACCAATTTCGACAGGTCTATAAGAAGAAATTTTCTATTCGGACTTCGAGTCTCCAAAAAATTTTTGTATTCTCTGACTTTCAATTTCCTTTCTAATCAAGTTCTATAAAAATATTGAGGACCAATCTTTGGAGGTATAAATTTATTAAATATCAAAATTTCTGTTTTTCTTTATGCCTTCTAATAAGGCATAAAAGTGCATATTTTAATTGTGGTGAATTTTCTCCTATTGTGCGTTTAATTTCTAATTTTAATTAAATTTAATATTTAAGAAATTTAAAGTTGATATTTCAGGTGAATTATGGTTGAAAAAAGGATTTTAGACATAAATTTGCAAGATTCTTCAATTTTGGATCAAAAGGAGAAAAAGAGCAATTTGTGGCAGAATACTTGTTGAGATAGGGCGTGAGTGTAGTTTACCAATATGAGGCCTTGAAATATGAAAACTAGAATTAAAAGAAAATAAACATTTAGAATAAGAAGAAGTGTTAAAAACACAACAACTAGACTCTAAATAACTTTATTTTTTTTATTAAAAACATGTTTTAAATGAAAAGGAAAAGAAAGACTAGGTATAAAACATGAAAAACAATTAAAACTAGAAAAGAAAACACAAAAAGAAGAAGATAAATGTTTTAAACAAAAAGAATATTTGAAAACATAAAGACATTAATTTAAAGAAGAAAACAAATGTTTATCTTTAGAAGAAAACCTAAAAATGCTAATACTAAGATGAAAAGAAGAAAAACCATGCATAGAATTTAAAGAAAGAATGCAAAAACTAAATTTAAAAGGAAACAAATACTTAAAGGAGAAATTGCAAACACAACAACTAAAAACATAAAAACTCTTTCTATAAACTAAATATTTAAAATAAAAAAGAAGCTTATAACAAACACTAGGATCAAAGCAAAAAGAAATTGTAAAATTTGTATAGTGAAACGAAAATTTAGAAATGTAAACACAATCTCTAAAAGAACCAAACAAATGTTTACTATTAGAATTAAACCAACAAAACATAAAAGAACAGTTTGAAATGTAAAACCTAAAATCAAAACATTTCAAATGTTTAAAACTAGTAGAAAATACATAAAAATAAAGGTTAAAAGAAGAAAAACAATGTTTAGAACAAGATGAACACTCAAAAACATTAAAACATGAATTAAAAGAAGAAAACACACATTTAGAATAGAGGAAAGATTTATAAACATCAAAATAAGAAGACAAAGAAATCAAACTTTTCACCAAAAAGAAGGACTAAAAATATTTAAATAAGAAATAAAAGAATTACCCCTATTAAAATCATGTTTTAAAGAAGAAGAATCACATTGCAATTTATTTAAATCTAAAGAGGAAATGCAAAAAAAAAAAAAAAAAAACTTAGAGAAGGAAGCAAACATTCTAAAGTAGAAAAACAACTATAATTATCAAAAGAAACTTTAGAAATGCAAAACCAATAATTAAAATAAGAAAAATTATGCCTAGAATAAATAAAATAGGTACAAACATTTTAAAAAAGACGAGAAAACTCCATTTTAAACAAATTTGCAACTTCACTCTTTGATTTGGCACAATTATCAAAAGTAGTATGAGTTAGGTCAACTTTCTTGCTGGACTCCTCTGTTGAAAACCATTTTTCATAACCTTACAAAAGAGACATAAAAATATTATACAAAATTTTGTAAAGTTCATTAGTTGCATAATATATCATTTTGAACAAAAACATTGTTGCAGACTATTTTGTAGGCTTTGAAATTGATTTCACAACGCTTTATGAGAATTTGGTGCATACTTCTTTTATATTTTTTTCCTTCACCTCTTGCCATGTAGAAATAAGATCAATGGCACTCGAACATGGATTCCAACTTTTCTTCTCATGCTAAGTATTCTTTAGGATCATCCTTTTCATAGAAAAGTGGGATCTTTGGGCTTTTGTGGTTGTATCTTGAAGGCCATTAGTAGTCATACCTCCTTTCTTCCTAATTTGTCATCGTAAATTAAGAAGCAAGAAAACAAATAGAATTCTCATAAAGCACTTCTTTACGTGTTTACACTAAAAATGATGACACTCCTCTCGTGTTTCACACAATAAGACTTTTACATTTTTATAAGCTCACACACACTTGCCTTTTACCATTCAATTCAATGGCAAATCTACTCCTTTTTGTGCAAAACTGGTCGTTAAGCAATTCTTAGCTTATTCTTTCTTTTTCTTTTCTTTTTTTTCAAGCTAAAATAGAATTGAAATTGCTAGAACACAAGGGAACAACACAAACAAACACAAGAAAGACCTAAGTTGAATTGAAGGTGGAGGGTGCAATTCATCGAATTAGGGTTTGACTTTAATGAGAATAGCTTGGTTTGGTCCTAGACACACAATTAGACATAAAAGAAAGATTAGAACAAAAAGAAATTTGAATTGGAATAGAAAAAATAAAAGAAACCACGAACAAAGATGAAAATAAACTAACTAGCACAATGCAATCTTTTTTTGTGATTTTCTTGATACCATTAGAAGAAAATCAAACAATAAAGAATGAATAATTATGATCAAATAAATGAATTTGATGAAAAAAATACAAAGAAAACAAAATTGAACACTATAGACCAAGAGAGGTTGAATAAGGTTCAAAAGGAGAAGAAAAGAAACAAAATCGAATGTTAATGATGCAAGAACAATAAGAACATCAATTTAGATAGATAATTCATTGATCTTGATGGTAAAACTTTGATACCAAATGATACGAACCAGGTTATGGGGTTCCTAATTCATATATTAAGTTTTAGGAATTTCTCTAGATGATCAAGAACAAGATAAAAATTAATCTTCAAATCCTTACTAGATCCTAGAAAATTTGTTTCTAGTAACCTAAGTTATAAAGATTTAAAAGGTGTTAATTTCAACTTTGAATTAATGAAGTAATTTAAGACCTAGACTAAACAAGTTTGTGAAATTATTAAGCACTCGCTCAACAATCTCACCAAATCATACAAAAAACTTAAGAAAATAATTAAATCTCACAAAATTTTTTTTAATTATCAGAAAACTGAATACAAACTCGTTTTTTTGGGTCTTTCATATGCTTAGAAGGCTTAGACTAATACAAATCCTAATAGAAGATGGAAAAGAATATTCTTGCGATATTACTAAACGTAATAGGACTTTTATTTCTTTGTAAATACTAATTTCTTCTTAAATCTAACTAATTAATCTTTTTTTAATGAAATAAGGAAGATATTAAAATCATATGATTAACTAATAAAGAATTCTAGATTACAAAAATTTCTGCCAAAAATCACTCAAAACTACAGGACCATGCAAACTGCTGTGTTGCAACATTCTGCCATTGGATCTTGAAGACGCACAACCATGCGCATAGTTGTGTTACAATTTTTTGCCAATTTAGGTGCTTGCTCTTGATGACGCATGACTATGCACGCGATTGTGCTTTAACTTTCTGTTTCAATTTCTTTCCTCCATGAATTGTTATTCCATTGAATCAAGTTAAGTATGTTGAATCAAGTTAAGCACTCCTTTTGAGAACTTCATGCTCTCATCCTTTTGCATTTTGATTTTCACTCAATCTCATTTTGGTTTTCACTCAATCTATTTATCGTCTTGAACCAATTTTTTGTGACCATTTGCATCATTTGGACTTTAAGTTCCTTGTGTACTTCATTAGTTCATTAGCCTGTTGGCCTTGTTCACATCAATTTAATAGGTTAAGTCTTAAAATATAGTTGATTAGTGGGGTCAAAATTTAATTATATTAAGTTAAATTTCAAAATAATTATTAGTAGTGTCCAAAAAAAAATTCTTATTGAGTTCAATTACTTAATTCTTAAAAATTTTATAGGCTTTTTAAATTTTATTAAAACTTAAATTGATCCCATATTCCACCATTGACTATTTAAATTCTTTCTCTCACCTTTATTTATCTTGCAAGTCATAATATGAAAATTGAAAATTGAAGTTATCAAATTCATCACATTGGATGAAAATAGTGAAAATATTTTATTCTAAATTAAAAGTTTTATTTTTATTTTTCATTTTATTTTGTTCAAATCCCACTGGTATCAATTAAAATAACTTCTTTCAATATATTTGTATTTGAAATTTCTTATTTTATTGAGCTTAATAATTTATGCCTATATATTATTTCACAATTTACACTTCAAAATTAATTAATAAATTTAAAATTTCAAAGAATTCTTTAATACGAACCTTAAAATCTCATTAAAATTTGTTAAAATAAATTGAGCTTAATATGATAAATAAGATTGAATAATAATAATAATAATTATTATTATTATTATTATTATTCTTATCTAATTATTAAAATTATTATATATGTTTATTTTGTTTATACATATATAACATTTACGTCGAAATAAATTAAAAAAAAAAAAAAAGAAGAAGCAGATATTGAAATCTGCATACTGATAGAGAAGTATGGTGCGCTGAGAACTGTCATATCCTTAATTCAGTGGCTAAAATAGAACTGCGGCCACTCATGCCCCATCCTCCTCTCTAGACAACGGGACAAGGAATCCTACCATCATTTCCATTCATGCTTTCTCTCTCTCGCTCTCTCTATCTAGAAGGTCTTCCTCACTCAAATCTGTAATCCAAATTGATTTTGTATTTCTCAGATACCCAAAAAATTTCTGGCCATATTTTTCTTGAACCCCACTCACCTTGCTCTCACCCATAACTATTCTCCCGGTTCTGCACAAAACTCTACAAAACCATAAAGAGAAATTCTCTCATTACTGCCAAACCAATCTTTGTAAGTTCCAAAATTTATAAAGTATCAAACTTTATGGTTTATACTTTAATTTTATCATGAATTATTTTATTTCTGAGGTTGATCATAATATCACTCGAGTTGAGATAGCCACTTAGTTTCATTTGAAAAATTAAGCTTAACTAGTAGGTGAATAATCCGGTTGTAAAGCACACAAATTTTAGTTGTAGATTATATTTGTGTCATTGATCAAATTGGTTATCTGCTTTTAATGAAATCATGCATCAGATTTTTGTAACCATATTGGTTTAATTATCTTTACTTTTCAAAGCTTCAAACCCAGATGATAAAACGCACTATTAGTGTGTTTAATGAATCCCCTAATTCTGGAACAGGATCTCTTTTTTTCAAGAACTATGAGTTTGTTATGTTATATAATTTACGTGGTCTTTTCTTCACTTATGCAAATGAATTCTTGCGCTGCAAATTGTACTAATCTTGTAGACGGAATAGAATTTTGTTGTTTATTATGGGACTATTATATACATCATTTGTATTCAATCTTGAACATTAAAATTTCCTAGCTAACATTTGCAAATTAGTAATTAATTAGCTAACATTTTCCAGTTTCATTTGTTCTTCAAGTTTCAAACAACTGTCAAAGAGACTATATGGCAGAGAGCGTGGCATCGTTTTTGATTGGCAAAATTGAACTTGTTCTCGAGGAAGAGAAAAATTTATTGATAGGAGTTCAAGGAGAAGTTGAGTACATCAAAAGTGAATTAAAGCATATGAGGGCCTTCTTGAGGGTGGCAGAATCAATGGAAGAATCAGATCCTCAAGTTGGTGTGTGGATTAAGCAGGTAAGGGAAATTGCTTTTGACATCAAAGATGCTATTGACGAATTCACTTTTCGCCTTCCAAATGGTCGAAGGGATGTTGAGCCGGTCGGTTTCGCCAGAAAGATCATCCAAGTTATCAAGAATGTCAAGTATAGCCATCAACTTGGTCATGAAATACAAAGCATCAAGCCAAGCATTGAGAATGTGTCTAAAGGACATGAGAGATACAAACTGAATGTCTCAGAGCAAGGTTCAAGTTCCTTAACTGCTGCCACTACCACAACAAAGATATGGGATGACCATCGAGGAAACGCTCTGCTACAAGAAGAAGCTGATTTGGTAGGCATCAAGGAATCCAAAAGACAGCTAATAAAGTTCCTCATTGAGGGCGGCACTGCCTTAAAAGTCATTTCAGTGGTAGGAATGGGAGGGCTCGGGAAAACCACACTGGCAAAGAAAGTGTATGACAATGTTAAGAACAATTTCAAGAATCATGCATGGATAACTGTTTCACAGTCATTCAATATCAATGAAGGTATCATTCATATAGGTTTCAAGCAAAGCCAGCAGCCAACACCTGAAGGAATGGAAAAAATGTCTAGTGCTGAACTAAAAAATGAAATAAAAAAGTTCCTTCAAGAGAGCAAATACCTTCTTGTTTTCGATGACATATGGAGCACCGGTGATTGGGAATCTCTAGATTTTGCTTTCCCTCCAAACAATCGTGGCAGTCGAGTCATGCTTACAACTCGTTCAGAACAAGTGGCTCAAGCTTCCTGCATAAATTTGGAAGGTGAAGTCTATCCCTTGATGCCTTTGTCCAAGGTAGAGTCATGGACTCTATTTTGCAAGAGAATATTTAGGGGGCAGCAGTGCCCTCCAGAGTTAGAAACTGTTTCTCAGGAGATACTAGAAAGGCACCAAGGACTGCCTCTTGCAATTGTGGCCATTAGCAGTTTGTTTGGCACAAGGGACAAGAATATGATCGAATGGGACAGCGTGAAGCATAGTCTTGCCAGTGAATTATATGCTGGGAGGCTTCAAACTGTGATAAAGTGTTATCACTTAGTTACTATGATTTGCCATTCCATTTGAAAGCTTGTATGTTGCATTTGTGTGTATTCCAAGAAGACTATGAGATTCAGTGCAACAGATTGATCCGATTATGGATTGCTGAAAGATTTGTGCAAGAAATGGAAGGAAGTCGGACACTGGAAGAAATTGCTCGAGGCTACCTTAATGAGCTTCTTAATCGAAGTTTAATTCAAGTGGCTCATGTAGATAAAAGTAGCAGAATCCGTGCATGTCGTGTCCATGACATTCTGCGAGAGGTCATTCTTTCAAAGGCCAAGCATCAAGCGTTTTTGGTGATCATGTCTGGTGATCAACAAGGCATTAAGGTGTGGCTTCATGAAAAAGCAGCTTGACGATTGTCGGTTCATAATTCTAATGACTGGGAAGATGTTGCACATGTAGGTGTAGATCAAGCTAAATGCTACCTCTCAAAACTTAGATCTCTGCACATGTTTGATGTTGAAGATTTTCCAACCAATACCTTGTTTCATGGTGATATCAGGCTACTCACAGTGTTGGATTGAAGAGGAATGTGGAACCTAAAGAAATTTCCAAATGAAGTTGTCAAACTATACCATTTAAGGTATCTAAGTTTGAGACGTACCAATGTGAGTGTTGTTCCAAGTTCAATTGGAAAGCTTCAAAACTTGTAGACCTTAGACCTCAAAGGTACATATGTGGACAGCTTGCCTGATACAATTGTGAACCTTGGGCACTTGCATCATCCTCTAATTTGTAGTTTTATACCAGTAATTGGAATAGGGAAGCTGCATTCTCTTCAAACCCTTGGCCAATTAGAGTTGAAGGAAAAGGGTGCACATGATGGTATAATTCAAGAAATAGGCAGGTTGCACCAATTGAGGAGATTACGTATCAGTAATGTGAGATCTGAAGATGGGAACAATCTATGCTCCGCAATCAACAGCCTTACAAATCTTCAAAGTTTATATATACAAACAATAGGTGATAAAATGACCCTTGATTTGGAACACGTATCTTCACCTCCTCAATTTCTTCAACAGTTATACTTGAGGGGTTGTTTGACAAAGTTGCCAACCCGGGTATCTTATGGTCTTAAAAACATGACCTAATTGCTTTTATTTTGTAATGAATTGATGGAATTACATGATCTAACAATGTAAGCTTTCCCCAACATGACGTACCTTAGGTTTTATAATGCTTTTTCTAAGGAGAATTTATGCTTCAAGTCTCCAGGGTTTCAGAAGCTAACAACTTTAGAAATTAGAGGATTGCCAAATCTAAGGAGGGTGGATATAGAGAAGGGTGCAATGCCAAATGTGGAAGAGGTACAAATTAGAGTGTAAATTGTTGGAGAAAGTACCTTTGGTATTGAACATCTTGCCAAACTCCAAATTCTTGATTTCTATGGTGTCACAGATGATTTAGTAACCAACATTCATGAAAATGAAGGAGGAGGTGACAACTAATGGAAAGTAGACCACATTCCATTTGTTCAACTCAGAGGCGAAAATAAAGAATATCAACACTAGAGATATTGAGGTACGTTCATTAAACAATTAGAGAGTGTGTGTATGTGGATTTTGATGTGGAATTAAGACACTAATTATTAATTTAAATGTTGTATATGTTCTTTTATGAATTTGTATACTAATTTATTTGGCTATTCAACTTAATTTACTTTATATATAGTTGAAAACAAGTTGGCCAAGAAACTGAGAGAAATATCGAACTATTCAAATTTGAAATTCAGAAATTGTCTTTTCATATTTATAAACAATATTATAATATTAAAGTTTGTATTATTACTTATTAATTTGTAATATATGCACAAACAGGCATAGTCTAAATAATATCATCTGGACAACCCTAGATAAAAGAAGTTCTAATTAACTTCTTGGAATATATTTGTAATTAACTTGTTGGAATATATTTGTACAACTGATATGAGTGCTGGTTCATTTATATTGTGGTTTTTGTTGCTTAAGATTTCTTGTTACTTTATTATGATTTTATGTGGCGATAGCACCCTCAAAGTCATGTTGTAGGGTGTTTGCATTTCATCCATTACTATTCACACTCCATATTTGATATTTCTCAATAAATTGATAAATTTGTCCATACAATAAGATTATTTTTTTAGTATTTTAAATTTTTTGTTATTTTTTTAATCCAAACATCAATAAAAAAAAACTTTAATAATGAAATAAATATTTAATTATTTATTTTCCATAAATATTTTTAGTTAAAATAAATTTTAATGTTTTAAATTAAAGAAGTAATTTACTTTTTGTATGAATTTAGATTTTTTTTTATTTAAAAGGCTATTAGTAGAAAAAAAATTCATTGAAATATGAAAGAAAATGCTTTCTAATATACTGAAAAAAATATGGAAAAAAGAAAATAAGTCTTGAATCTACAATCTAAAATATTATTATATATACCATTAAAACTTAAATTTAATTATCTTTCATATTTTTTATATTTTTCTTTTTTGTTTTTACATTTTTAACGTAGATTTCTATGTTTTTTTTCTTAATAAATTAATTTTTTTTGTTTTATAGAATTTTTTTTCAAAGTTTTAGTAACTCAATTAATTTTTTACATGTTAGAACGCATTTTTTTTTTTGTAATTTAATCTTTTACTTGTTGATTCAATTTTTTCAATCTCAGGGATTTTGGATTTTCTCATTTCTCAATAAATAAATAAATAATAAGGTAAAAATATATTATATTTAATTACCTTGCAAAGATAGCTAAGTATTATAAATAAAGCATATATCATTTTAAAGTATGGAAGAAATTGTCAATTGACTTAATCCATTATGAAATGTGAAGTGCAAATAACAATGAGTGGAGTGTGAATTAATAGCCCCACAGTTAAAGAATTTAAAGTAAGGGTAAAATTGTCAATTGACTTAATCCACTATAAAATATGGAGTGCAAATAACAATGAATAAAGTGTGAATAACCCACCCCTTCAATAATTTGATCAAACATCTGTATGCATTACAACAAACTGTTTGATTTTATATACATAATTCAAGTATATATTATGTATTTGCAAAAGCATTACAGATTCTTTTGCAAGGTTTGGATATTGAACCCACATTTCATATTTCAAGGTTGAGATTGCATCAAATATGATAGATCATGTTTGCACAGATATGAAAGGATTTGAATCTATTAATTTAGATGTTAAACTTGTTTTTAGATGCTTTTAAATTATTTGAGTACAAAAAATAAAAAAGATGAATGGATAATTACATTATTAATTTCGAAAACAATAATGTGATTAGATGAATTATGTGTTTTTTTTTTTAATGTTTGAACGTTCTTGGAGATTGATAGATTAACCACAATGGAAGTGATGTGTGTTTTTTAATGTTTGAATGTTGTTGGAGATTGCATGGATTGAACACAATAAAAATGGTGACAGGAATAATGCCTACTCTAAAAGAGCTGGCTTATATGGGATTTTGAATTGTTGCATGATGTACCATTTGCTATTGAACGTCTTGAAAAACTCAAATTTAAGCTTCATAAAAATCTTGCAGAGGATTTAACTAAAGACGGTGTTCATTGGAGCGTAAAGCACATCGCACAAACGTCTGGATTTAGTGTAGAAGAAGATAATGTGGTGTTTCTCCTGTCAAGATTTGTAGCATTTCTTTCTTACGTTTTCTTTAATTTCATACATACATATGAAGAATATATAGTTCATATAGTGCTTGTGGTTTTAAATTTTGCAGAGAAACTAATGGCAAGTTCCGAGGCCATATTGGAAGGTTAAAGATTGTTATATATGATTAAGTCATGCTTACGTACAACCTTAGTTGTTCTAAGGCAATAGTGCTTTAGTCATGAATTTCATCGTACAACATATATGCTACTATAATTATTATGTGTATATAATAGCAAAGCCATAAATTTTAGTCAATGGGGTCAAAAGTGATGGATGAGAGTTACTAATAATTGTGATGAAGATCTTTATATATATATATATATATATATAAAGCGAAACGGAAAGAGTATCAAGAAATGCACCAAGACATCTCAACTAGACTGGCACCCTTTAGAACTCCCTACCACGCACTCTTCCATTGGAAAAAAACATTATTAAAAAGAATAAATGAAGAGTACAAAACCGTAAAGTTCAACTTGAACAAAAAAGTGAAGGGAGTTGGACAAATCCAAAATGTTCTCTAAAACTGGAGCAATAAACCACCACTTCGTCTCATGAGTTGTGATTGCCTCCTTGGATAGACAATCTGCGACCGACTCTAAAAATGTGCAAGACATGGAAGTTCATTTCCTTGATCCCAGCTAGGCATCGTGATCAGCCAGCAAGCAAGCGCCAAGGAGCTGCTAGCTTATGATGTCGAAGGAGATCCACTACATGTGTAGAATCACTTTCCAACCATAGACTTGTCCAACCAAACTGTCAGGCTTTATCAATTCCGTAGATTACAGCTTGAACTTCGGCTTCAAAAGCAAAGCAATTATCCAATGTCACTGCAAAACACCCTTTGACAAACCCCCTGGAGGTACAAAAAGCACCTCCCTCCACGACCTGACGCTCCCCATGCTGCACCATCTATGTTCAACCTCAACCATGATGGCATTGGAGGGCACCGAACAACAGGGATGACCATGGTAGCATGCCTAGGAATACCATGAAGCCCCAAACGACGAAGAACTAACAAACTCCTGTTGCGTATTATGCATACAGCCCAGTTTTAATGATCCATACTCAACAATTGATCCAAGAACCCCTCTTATGGTTGCAAACACTGAAATGAAAGAATCCTCAAAAGATACCATATTTCTTGTATACCACAAGCCCCAAAAAATGGAAGTGGCTGCTGTTATAACCAACGGCCGAAGCTGAGAACTGAATGGCAGGCTCCGAATGTGTTCAAAAACCTCCAAGGGCGTATTTAGCGTAGAAGGACACAAAAACGTCACTATTGGCGCGCCAAACTCTCACTGCGAAAGGGCAATACACCGGAACATGTGCAATGATCTCATAGTTGTTGTTGCACCAACGACAAGCAGAAGTAACGATCATACCCCATCTACGAAGCGCATCATCAGTAGGAAGGTGACCCAAACACGCCCTCCAAGTGAGTAACATGGACACTGAGCAGGCTGTTGTTGCTGTGCCACAGGTGGATGCTATTGATGAGCGTCATATAGTAGCCGACGACGTGGGTTTGGATGTGGAGGTGAATCAACGTCAATATATGAGCTGGGCAGATGAAGTGGAACAAACTGAGGGTTGGGGGGTGGTGAAAAAACGATCACGGTCTAGATCTCAACCTCTAAAGTATAAACCCAGGTTAAGTATACTTCTGAAATAGATCACGCCCTCCAAAGTATATTACTTTTTAATATTTTTTTCTCATATTTCATAATTAAATTTTAAATATAAAATTGTATAATCCAAAATTTTTAAAGAAATTAAATTGAAATACAATTAATTAATAACATAAAAAAGTAATTTAATTATTTTCAATATTTCAATCAAATAACAAAAAAAAATTATGATAAAGAAATATTTTTTTTTATAAATTTGTTGTGCCTTACAAAACTATATACATATAAGATTGAAGGACATAAATAATTTATATTTAAAAGAGCTATCTTATAAACTTCAATATAGAGTCACTACTTAAAATATATACTAAAATATGAAAAAGATTCAATTTTGAAATAGATTTCTTTTTTTTTTTTTTTGGTTTAGTTCACAAGTAATATTTTTACATTTCAATTAATTAAATTTTTATTGAAACAGTATCTATTTTGAGTATAATTTTAGGATCATAATTTATTTAATTATTTGAAAACTCAAAATTATTTTTTTTAAAAAAAAAAATCTAGACATTCATTTCTATCCTATGTCATTTATAAGAGTGAACTAATCATGCTCGTAAGGTTAAAGAAATTTTGTTTGCGGTTCAATGTGGAGTAAGATAAAAATATGTTAATAGAGTTTAAGTGAATTTTCTGAATAATCCTATTTGTAAATGATAATTTTGCTTTTAAACAATGCATGTATTTTAATATAAATTTAAATTTTTTAAAAAATATTTTAATCTTTTTATCAATCGCATAATAAATATATTTAAATTTTATAAGTATATTTTTATTAAGGCATATTTATTGAATCTTAATTTGAGCTAAATAGCATCACTCTAGTAGGTTTACTTTATAAATTTCAATGGCATCATTTCATAAAATATACATACAATAAAGGAGGCTTTTAAAATTTTGAATGAGGTTAGATGACTCTACTCACAAAGGCTTTAATCTATCTAATTAATATCTACTCCCTCACCTAAGATCTTGGGTTCAATGCTCATTATTAACAAAAAATACTTCTTTCAATTTTACATTAATTATTCTTGAAATCATCTTTTCCAAAAATTATAAATCTCAACTAAAATTTATAAACCTTAATTTCCTGTTTTAACCTAAACTCCAATTCAATCAATATATACATACTCTTCAACACTTATAAAAATCATATGAGAGATTTAAACCTGCGTGAAATCAATGAAATCTTTTATAGAAAATTTTGAAAATAAATCAAAAAATTACATCAAAAAATTCAAGATATTACATATTAGGTGCTAACATCACTCAAATATATTTTTATCACCAAAATACCTCACTTATATTGATAGATATTTCAAGAAGAAAAAATAAGTTATTATAGAATAACTATATTAATATATGAATATCAAAATTATGCCACATCATCACTGCGGTTGTTTAGAAAATTTATGACATAATTATAAATAGCAATTTAAAATCAAATATAATGATTGATGTACATTAACTTAAAAAAAAAAAAAACAAGTAAAGTACTATAAATAGCAATTTAAAATTGACTGGTTTTGGGATGACATCACCATTAGGCAAGCATTATGACGGCACCAAAACTTGGTAGAGCAAAGATTTTATTATTATTATTAATTTTGAGTTAACTAATTTAATAATAGATAAATTTCATTTAATTGGCTTAAAATGAAAATATATTTAAAATTTTATTAAAATAATTTTAAAAATGAAAAATTAAAAATAATTTTAAAAATGATTTAAGACTAACTAAATCGACCAACAATTTAATTCTTTATATTTATCAATATGATTGGTCAATCTGATTTGATTTTTGAAATACTTTTATTTTATAAAATATATTTTTTGAATAGAAAATTCAAAATTAATAAATTAAAATTTCCAAAAAAATTTACCTTTTTTCATTTAAGTCCACCAATAATTGGAAACAAAAGAAACCAAATCTATCCAAATTGCAAAAGATGAGATAATCCTTGTGATTCTTGAATAGATAGGTGAGTGTATTCATTGCAATTGGTCTATAAATTTATGCTTCAAGAGATAAAGGCTTCAAAATAAATAAAAAAAAAATTAAAACAAAGCATTGACCATTGAAAGCATGCATAAAGAGATAGAGACAGTTCTTGAATAAATCTTTATGATAATCAGAGTCGTAGAAAAACATGCCCTCCTTTGATCATTCCTTTTACAAAAAGTCAAACCTAAAGTTTTGGCTTCACAAGATTGTTCAGTTCTCATCTTATTGAATTAAATTATTATAGATTTAGAATTATTGCATGGGCAATGCCATTTGTAATTTCTTTTTTAGGTTGGACTCTTATATTTACATATAAAATATATGAAATATTTTATACAACACATATATGTAAAATTATCTTTCTAAGAGAACAATTTGAGTGATAAATAATGATACTCCAATTTGTAATTTTTGTGTCAATGCAAATAATGATACATAGATTTATTTATTTCTTTAATAAATCTTATTTTCTCTATTGAGACTTTTTTTTCTTTTATGGTACTTTTTTTTTTTCAAATTTGTCCATATTTACCAATCTCAAAGTTTTTAGTTTTTTTCTTATTATAAATTTTCATTTTTTTTTTCCAATAAATACATTCAATTTGAAAGTTTATTGATTGAAAAAAAATAGTGTATGAAGGTAGATATACAATTAAAATATGTATGTTACCGTTTAGAAATTAAAAATTATTATATTACATCGAATAAAGTATATATTACCATTTAATCATTTTAAAGTCATGTCAATTCAAATATATTGTTTTAAATCGATATTTCTATTTATATTTATGAATGTAAAATTTTATATATATATTATTCCTATATGCTTTCGATTAATGAAGTCTATATTTAACCAAAAGATAAATTAATTGATTTATTAAACAAATCAAACTGGGAATATAAATAAATGGCAAGCACAGGTGTCTAAATATATGAATGCAATAATTCATGGGTTGGTAGTTGTAAAAGGGCTGCTTTAATTTCGACCTACATCAAAACAACCTCAGACTTTCTCACGAGCTACCAACACCTAATTCATGCCCGGAATAATAAATTATTATAAACAAATTGTACAACTTGATAATATTTTATATAATTTTTTTTAATATATTGAAAATAGTTTGATATCAGTAATATGAAGTATTACGAAAAACAAATAAAACAAAATATCGATCATAGAAGCATATATATTGTTGTTAATTTTATGTTGTTTCATTGTGATAATTGGTTTAGCCAATATAAAATAGATCGATTGTGATAATTAATTTAATTAATATAAGTTAAGTCAAATAGTCAGTATGAAGGTTCGTTTATTTGTAAAAAATTAAATCAATCATAAATGAGGTATTTTTAAAGAGTCAGTATTCCTAATCTTATAAATTAAATAGATAGTTCATTATAAATAGAATAATTCATTCGATTCTTGATATGCAAAAAAAAAAAAAAAAAGACCTAACACTTTTATATAATAAAACTTAAATATAAGAAGTTCATATTAAATATTATCATTATCTAATTTTTTTTTTTTAACAAATTCTACTTCTTATAACTCTTTAATTAATTTAAGTATTAGAATGTTCATTCAAGATTGCTCAAACTCTTCTTAATTATCAAAGTTAAAACTACTTACTTTTATCATATTGATAGATATAGTGAAAACATCTATTTTAAACTGAAAATATTGATTTTGATTTTCTATTTTATTTAGTTTAAATCTCATTCACTTCAAATGGAGTAACTTATTTCAATCCATTTCCTTTCAAATTTCTTATTTCATTTTACTTTAAATAATTTAAGTTTATTTATTATTTATTAATTTATATTTTATACTTCAAAATTAATTAATAAATTTAAAATATTAAAAAATTCTTTAATACAAACCTTAATTAATATTCATCAAAATCTCATCAAATTTTGTTAAAATCAATTAAGCAATTTGTATGTTAATATGAAACTCCATTGTTCCTTAATAGATGTCATTTAAGGTTTTTACATATATATTAAAAATTATATTTAATATGTGTTATTGTATATAAAAATGACTAGATTACTCTTAATTAATTATTTTTATAAATGATTGTGCATTCTAAAAAGAAACAATTATTATTAAAGAGAGAAAAAGTAGAGTTGAAAAAAATTAATTAATATTCATTGATAATTGTAAAACGTCAAGTATTATTAAATAAAAATTTCTCTTTAAAACGATATCTATTTTGAAACGGGTGAAATAAATAAGATTGAATTATTATATATAGTATCTTAAACTATTATTGAGCAATTACAAAAATTATTATATAGATATTTGATTTGCTATTATGTTTTACATATTGTAATCTTTTCTTTTATATTTAAATTTATAATCTTATAATTTTTAAAATTTTAATATCATTAAATTGAAACTCATTTATATTATAATCATATTTAAATATTAAAAATATTTTAAACTTGTATCATACTAAAAACAGTGTACCCTTAATTCGGAGGCCAAAACAAAACTGCGGCCATTGACGGCCCATCCTCCTCTCTAGACAAAGGGACAAGAAGTCCAACCATCATGTGGTGTGGATTACTTATTTCTATCCATATACTCTAACTCTCTCTCTCTCTCAAAATGATATTAATAATTAATGTGTTTTTAATTTATATGAGAGAAAATAGAAGGGTTTTTTTTTTTCCTGTCCAAGAGAAAGTATGTAGAATAAGAAAAAATAAATTAGCTTTTTTGTATAATTCAAAACAAAGAAAGGTGTTTTTGGCACGTGTGAGCGCACACATGTGTATATATATGTGTGAAAATTAAAATATATATTTTTTTTTCTTCTCTTGAGAATAATGAATTGAAATAATGTAAAATGCTAAAAAATTCATAGTGTTTTACTCTGATAATAAAATGTTTTTAAAATCAGATGAATTAATCAACTGATGATTAGTTTCTAAATTGATTGATTCAATTAGTTTAATAATAAAAATATAAAAATAAGAAATTAATTGATTCAATTAGTTTAATAAAAAATTAAATTTTAAAAATTAATCTAAAATTAACCAAATTAGTCAATAATAAGATTTCTTATTTAATCTATTTGATTTTGTTTGATTTTCAAAATATTACTAATATTGATATTAAAAAAATTTATATTGGTGAAATTTAATAATGAAGTTAATTTTTAGACAATCTCATTTTATTATTAGATTAAAATATTAGTTGATTAAGGTTAAGAATTAGTAAAATAACATAAAAAAAAATCACAAAATTAACCTTATAAAATAAAGTATTAAATAATACATTTATAATACTTTAATATCAATTATATTTTGGTTATTTAATTTCCTTATATAGAACAGATCTTAAAGTCATTATAAGTAGAACATCAATCTCTTATGATGATAACAAAACTTCTGGTATTTTTCTAAAAAAAAAAAAGACTTCTTTTCTATGCAAATATTGATAAATTAAGGCAACATAAAATATATCTAAATATATAAAAAAAAAATTTATTTCAAGAAAATTGCTGTGCACATTTGAGAATATGAACTTGGACCTGTATCTCAAATGCATAATATAGTTATACAAAAAAAAAAAAGAAAGCATATTATAGTTTAAATATATCTTTTAGTATTAAAAATATTTATATTAATAATATTCAAATTGTGTCCTAAACTCTTTGATAATTTCACTCTTATCTTAAATGCATATTATAATCTCGATTATTCTATCTAAATAAGTACCCCCAATATGAAAAGAAAAATGAATATCAAATAACAAGTGTTTTTAAACTTAGATCCGTAAATGATTGGATCCATTAATTAATTAAGTTTCATTGATTTGATTTAATAATTCAAAATTATTAAAATATTATTGAAATAATTTTGAAAGTGAAAATATTTATAAAATAAAAATATATGAATAATATTAAAGATAAAAATAAATTAAAAAATAAAATTGATTAATAATTTAATTTTATTTTTATTAATTGAGTCAAATGGCTGTAAAATAGATTCACATGCACAAGTATTTTTCTCTTTTTTAATTCCCACTTTTTTTTTTTTTGAGAAAAATTTTTTTAATTCCCACTTACAGATTAGAAGAAAAAACAATAATAGAATTGAAGGCGTAGTCAACCATTTCACCTGTGTGTTTGGCGAACGGATCGTAAACTGAACTTTCAAAGAAAGCAATCAAACATTAAACACCAAAACTCCATCCATTTGTCTATCCCCCTTTCTTTCCCATATTTTTTTTTTGTTTAAAGAAAAATTTATAGAGTTTTTTCAGTCAAAGTAAGCAATTGATCGGTTAAATTCATGGGTGACAGCTAACCCAACCTATAAAGAATTTGGTTTCACACTGTTATTCTGTCTTTGTTTACAAGCTCAAGCTTCTCTTCTGTCTTTCTCTAGTTTTTTCAGTTGGTTTTTTGTCTAATCTTGAGCTGTTGGAGGCTGGTGAGAAGAGTGAAGTGCTAAAATCTTGAGCTTTGAGGTTTTTCGGTTAATGGGTTCGTGCTTCAGTGTAAGAATCAAAGCTGAGAGTCCTCTTCATCATGGTATGCTTGTGGTTTTTTTTTTTTTTGTTTTCCCTTTTTCGGGATTTCTAGATGCTAATTTGAACTTTGTAATTATCAAAACATAAGCTTTTCTTGGTTTTTAGCACCTTTAAATGGTTTGGCTTTTATTAGTGAAACAGGAAAGCTGCATTTTTACCTTTGCTTTTCTTTAAAAAATACACAATTTGTTGGATTCCTTTTGTTTGCATCGCTGGGGTTATTGGGGTTAGACATCAATATTTTATTTGGTTGCTAAGAAAAGGTAGGAGAAAAAGGGAAAGGTAGAAAGAAGGGAAAAAAAAAAACTTTGGATTTAAGTTCTAACATCCAATTAAGGATATAGAGTTTCATTATTGATTTGTTGCAGGATTTATTGCATTATTGTTTTCTTATCATTACAACTTTAGACTTGCTATTAAAAAGTTTCTAATCTAAGTTTGATGATCCTGTTCTCTTCCTTTGGTTTAATAAGAAAGTATAGACAAAACGAAATAGACATAGAAACATGTTAATCAACCCCAAATACAATCATGTGGCATGGCTGAGTAGCGGCCACTGTGGCAATTTATATTTCTTGCCATCCATTGGTTAATTGTTGAGTTAGAGTTCTTATTTCTGATTTCGCATTGTAAATGTTTAGATGTATTTGGAAGATTTTTTAATGATATTAGTTGTGTAGGGGCAAGCCCAAAATGTAAAGAAAAAGGTGGACATGATGCGAGTGGATCTAGCAGCAAATATTCATCTACTACAGTGCCGTCTACTCCTCGGACAGAGGGTGAGATCTTACAGTCTTCCAATTTGAAGAGCTTTAGCTTTAATGAACTAAAATCAGCCACCAGGAACTTTCGTCCGGATAGTGTGGTGGGTGAAGGTGGATTTGGTTGCGTCTTCAAAGGATGGGTTGATGAGAATACACTAGCAGCTGCCAGGCCTGGAACAGGCATTGTCATTGCCGTGAAGAGACTCAACCAAGAGAGTTTCCAAGGTCACCAAGAATGGTTGGTAAGTTCCCTTTGATTTCTAAGCTTTTTTAAAGAAACTTTGTAATTGTTTTTTTACTACTCTCAAAACACCACAGAGGAACATGTTTCAATTTGTAATACTTGAAAGCTTTTATAACATTAACTGTATTGGGATTGAGGTAGATTAGCTACCTTATAGATCTAGGAAGCTCTTGTTCATAATTGGTAACAATTAAGGACAACATGATGAATTTTGTTGTGCTTCTTGAAATCTTAGACCGAGATCAACTACCTTGGGCAGCTGTATCATCCAAATCTTGTGAAGTTGATTGGTTATTGCTTAGAGGATGACCATCGACTTCTGGTGTACGAGTTTATGCCAAAAGGCAGCTTGGAGAATCACCTATTTAGAAGTATGTAATTCATATCCTTCTTTGACTAGTCATTTCAACAAGGGTAACAGTTTCTATGACCTCAAACATCTCAAATTTAATTTTTTTTTTTTAATGATATATTGTGAAACAGGAGCATCTTATGTTCAACCACTCTCTTGGAATCTCCGAATTAAAATTGCCCTTGATGCTGCTAAGGGTCTAGCATTTCTCCACAGTGATAAAGCCAAAGTGATATATCGAGACTTTAAGGCTTCTAATATCCTGCTTGATTCGGTTCGTGAAAATGTTTTGAGTTTGACTTGTACAGGAGTTAGAATAGTTGCA
>CATIWR010201580.1:0-11518 GCA_949677035.1 Omphalea diandra | reverse complement strand
ATCTTCTTGAGTTCTTGAGTGGACTTAGTGAGATTGTTGAGTGAAGGCTTAATAATTTCACAAACTTGTGAATTCTGATCTTAAATTGGCTTGGTTAATTTAAGGTTTGAGTTAACACAACTTTGAATCTTTATAACTTAGATTGTAAGAAATAAGTTTTCTAGAGGTCTGGTTAGGATTTGAAGATCAAAACTCCAATACTTGGTTTGATAGAGTTTGGGCAACTATTTTTTAACATGCGGGTAAGGATCAATCCAACCTTGTTCATATCATAAGGGAGAGTTTTAGATGCTCAATTCTTATCATCTTAGTCCCAAAGAAAGATGGAACATGAAGAGTATGTGTGGATTGTCAAGCCATTAACAAAATATTGGTTAAATATAGACATCTTATCCCTATATTATATGACATGCTTGATGAATTGCATGACTCTTATTTATTTTCTAAAATTGATTTGAAAAGTGGTTATTATCAAATTCGTATGAAAGAGGAAGCTAAATGAAAGACAACAATTAAGACTAAATATGGATTGTATGAGTGATTAGTAATGTTTTTGCTTTAACTAATGCACTTTGTACATTTAAAAGGTTAATAAACCATGTCCTATATGCTTTCATAGGAGAATTTATGGTAGTTAACTTTGATGATATTTGGTAGCAAGAATTTGGAAGAACATGTGAAACACTTGAATGTTGTTTTTAGTATGTTAAGAAAGCACTAATTATGTGCTACTCTTAAGAAATACATATGGAGTTTATTACATTTCTTAGTTATGTTATTCAATTAATGTAGATGAATAGAAGGTAAAGGCAATAAAGGACTAGCTTGGCCTACACGTTAAAATGTGCATGAGATAAGAAGTTTTCATGGTTTAACAAGTTTTCATAAAAGTTTTTTAAGGATTTTAGTTTAATTATTGCACTTTTGAATAAGCTTCTTAAAAAAACATTGCTTTTAAGTGGGATGATGTGCATGCTTGGGCTTTTAATTCTTTGAAAGATAAGTTGACTAATGCACCTTTGTTCTGTTTACTTAAATTTGATAAAGCTTTTGAGAAAGAATGTGATGCATCTAAAATTAGAATAAATGGCTATTTTGATGCAAGATTCCAAACCAATTGCTTATGTTATTGCAAAGATAAGTGGGGTAGCCTTAAACTATCCTACTTATGATAAGAAACTTTATGCATTAATGTGAATTCTTCAAACAAGGCAACATGATTAATGGTAGAGGGAATTCATCATTTGTTCTGATTATAAGAGCTTGAAGTTCTTGAAATCCCAAAGTAAGCTTAATAAAAGACATTCTAAGTTGTTAGAGTTCATAGAAATATTTCCTTATATAATCAAGTAGAAGCATGAAGGTATACATTACTTACTTTTTTATGAACTAAATTACTTGGTCTTGAATTGCTTAAGGGCTTGAATATTAATAATTTTGATTTTAGACAAGTGTGGAATGCATGTAATACATGTGCATTTGGTATTTTTATAAGCATAAAGCTTTTCTATTTAAGAAAGATAAATTATATTATTCTATTTGTGCATTGTTGCATTGTTGTTAAGGGATTGATAGAGGGTGGTTTAATGAGGCCCTTTGTATCTAAAAGACGTTAAATATGTTGCATGAGAATTTGTATTAACTTAATATGAAGCATGATGTCCAATCTATGTGCGACAAATGCATTACATGTAAACAAGCAAAATCGAACGTTAAACCACATAGTTTGTATACTCCTTTACTCATGCCTAACCAACCTTGGACTAATATTTCTATGAATTTTATTATAAGATTACTAAGGTCTCAAAATAGTAAGGACAACATATTTGTTATTGTTGATCGATTTAGTAAAATAGCTCAAACGAATGATGCAACACCACATTGCTTATTTATTTTCTAAAGAAGTAGTTCATTTGAATGATTTACCTTAGACCATTGTTAGTGATACAAATGTTAAGCTCTTAAGTTATTTTTAGTGCACTTGATGAAATAAGTTAGGAATCAAACCCTTGTTTTCTGCTATTGCACTTTCTCAAATAGATGGACAAATTGAAGTAATTATAGGATATTTATTATGTTGCATATTATTTTTCAAAAGCCTTAAGACAATAAAAGAAGTGTTTGTCACATATTGAGTTTGCCTATAATAGATTTGTTCATTCTACTTCTTTTTCACCTTTTGAGGTTATTTATGGCTTTAATGTTTTAACTCCTTTAAATATTTTATCTTTGCCTATTAATAGACATGTTAATCTTAATGGTAAGAAGAAGGCAAATTTTGCAAAGAATTTACCTGCCAAGGTTTAGGCTAATAATGAAAGGAAGAATGAGCAATATACTAAGTAAGTTAATAAAGGGTGATTAAATGTTGTTTTTGAACTCAAAGATTGAGTCTAGATTCACATGCATAAGAAAGATTTCCTACACAAAGAAAATCAAAATTGCAGCATAGAGGAGATAATGCCTATAAGCTAGATTTGCTAAGCAATTATGGTGATTTTAGTGCAACTTTTATTGTTGTTGATTTATATTTATTAGATGTAGGTGATTTGAGGATGAATCCTTTCGAGGATGGAGGGAATGGCGAAGATTAAGGTGATGGCCAAAAGATTCACAAGTATTCCCAAGACCTATTATAAGGAATTGGAGGTTAAATGACTAAAATAAGGACCAAACGTATGAAAGAGGCTTAATAAGGATTAATAATCAAGATGTAAGAGAAAAAGGTTATTCTTGAAGATTTCAATGCATTACTAAGATTAATGACTTATTTTTATGTTATGGATGTTAAACAAGGCTTAATACATGAAGAACAAGGGTTTACATATGACATGGGTATGCATGGAATGAAGTATAGATCTACTTGAAACCATCCAAAAACTCCAAACATTTAGCCAGTGAGTTATAGTCATGTAAAAAAAAGACATGACCATGCAAGCATAAGTATAGCCATGTACTTCTTATGATTCTAGCTTTTGAAGTAGATTCATGAGCTTGCATGGAAAAGGCATGGTCATGCAAGAGTGCAATTCTAGCTTTCTTTAACTTGTATTTTCCCTTTTAATGAGGAACTCTTAGTTGGAATAATACTTTTATTTAGATAGGACTGAGAATAGGAATTTATGTCCTTTTCTATATAGGAAACTTTAATTTTGATAGTTATTTAAAGGACTTTCCTATATATTAAATCATCATAATTTTTATCATCAATAATAACTTTAAGTTATTTTTCAGAAAGCTTTGTTGTGCTTTCTTGTATTCTTGATAGAATACATTATCTTGACTTATCAAGAGAGTGATCAATCTTTATGCATCTTTAAGATTGAGATTTTAAATACTTAATTTCTTTATAGTTCTAGTCAAATTAATTACAACTTATCTTAACTTTTCTAAGGTGAGCATTCAAGAGTTCTTTAAGCTATTTAGTGAGTTCTTATCACTTATTATTGATATATAGAATTTATATTTCTCAAGAGAATTTAAACTCTTAGTGTGATTAATCAAGGTTTGGTTTGTATCATGTATTGAAGATCTAAATTAGAGAGTAAATATATGGAGTCTACAAGATGAGAATGAATAAGTTAAGAATGCAAAGTAGTACATTTAATTAGGCTATTTCGATACTCAAGTTAGTATCAATTCTAAATATATGAGTTTGACAAGACAAGAACATCCTACTAGTGCTAGGAGAATTTTTAAGAAAAAAAAAATGGGATGTGAGGCTAAAGAAAGAATAAAAACTTGCAATGAAGAATTTTAAAATATTATATTCTATTTATATATTTTTTTACATAAGGCATGCCAAATATGACTTCTATCATAAAGAGTAATTTGATTGATATGAAAACTTCATAAACTAAAAGAGGATATTGCACATAAGTAAGCATTGCATTTACAATATGTTTGGTTGTCTTTTTTCTTTTTACGAATAATTTGTCAAAGGATTAATTTTACCTTGCTTCATCAAACTCATAACTTTATAATATTAAGTTTCTAAATTAAAATTATAATGAAAATTCATCATTAATGTTGAGGTAGACACAAAGAATTTTTTTACTATGAAAAATTACCATGTGGACTCTTAATCTCACTTTATTTTAGAACACACCTTAACATCTTCCTTCTTACTTCCCATATTGTTGAAACATAGTAAACATATCAAATTCTACATAATCCATAATTAACATAGCAAATGCAATAAGAGAACATGAAGAAGCTAGTATGAGTTCTCTTCCTCAAAGTTTACACACCGCCAATTACCTAACCTTCATTGCCTCTATCATTAAGGGCTACATCATTTTAGACATAGTGACAAGTATATTAAAATTGGTAAAAAAAAAAAAATGAGACTTAACTATCAAAACTAGATTTTACCTTTCACTAAGGTGTATCATAGGCATTGATTTTATTATCAAAGTTTCAGATGACAATATCTTTTAAAGGTTGATATTTTAGGAAATTTAATACATAACCTACTTGTGTCAAGAAATATCATGCCTACATTGATCATTATGTCAATTTTTAAAGACAATAAGAATGATTGTATAACTAAAATGTGGCCATAAACCACATATGGTTAGTGTTGATCTTATTAGTAGAGATTAACATGAAGCTAACTAAGAAGGCATTGCAAAAAATGCTAAAACTATCTATTGTCGTGAGAAAAGATGACTCTATTAGAGTTTTTTCTTTTTATATAGAAACACATTTAAAAAGAAAAATTTAATGATAAGATCATAGCTGAAGGTGGTTTTTATTAAAAATGTAATACAAATGTAGTGTACATAAGATAAAAATTATGTACTAATATAGAGTTTAAGCAAATAAAGCTTAAAAGTTTATGATATTAGTTAGCTTAGTTGGAAGTTATAAGAATTGTTTTATCAGCTATTATAAATATAGTCATTATAGCAGTAGTTGTGCATTGAATAGATTAATTAAAAAATCCCTCATTTCACTCTCTTTCCTTTTCCTCTGTCATGTCCTTTTCATTCTTTCTTTCTTTTATAAACTATAGCTTTTAATCAATTATCATCTAATCAAATAAATTTCAATCATTACAAAGAAGAAAAGGAATCCATCTTTTCAAGAATCAATTGTAATTTACTATAATGACGATGCAGGAACTTAAGGATACTACATCTTTGTACTTCTTAAAAGCGAAAGATGTTAGGAGAGATTATATTGACCCTAAGGTTACTCTTGTATATAGTTATTTTGAATAATTCTAAAATAAAGAGAAGTTCTAACTTTATGATTGAGTGTTTATGCACGTGGCTTTTATTAAGTGTTAATACCCGAAGGAAAAGATAAAGGCACACCTTACGAAAAAAAATGCTTTAGAAGACATGTTAAAGCTATAAAGGAAAGTGCTTGAAGAATTGCCTACCTAAGAATGGAAATATTTGTTTGACCTTTTATATGTTTTTCAAAATGAAGACAAAGCATCTCAAGGTGATAGGACTTGGGCATGCTGAAGACATTTAACGTAGAAATAAAAATGAAAAGCAAAAGATCAAAGCTCCAATGACCATAAAGGGAAAAAACTAGCATGGAAGAAAAATAATGAGTATTAAAGGTAGACAACAAGTGTAAGTGAAGTTTTTCTCATTTCTCTCTATCATTAACGAAGGAGTAACCGTGGAGGAGATTGTAATAGGCATTAAAAAGATTCAACAGGCATTAAAGAAATCCAATAGTCATTAAAAAATCTTTCAAGACGCACCTTAACTAATTTGTGTAAGCTAATAACGATAGATGAATATACCAACAACCATGGTGAAAATTTAATAACTACAAGAAAAGCTCAACGGGGCATTTTTGAAGATCTAACATGATGAAAGCTCAACAAGCATTAGGAATAAATATTAAAAAAGTCAATAATCATGGAAACGATTAAGTAGGTGTTACAAGGTCCAATGGCTAGTTTTTCTAAAAGCTACCAAAAGTTTTCAATCTAAATCTATTAGATAGTGTAAGAAGTGTTCATATAAAAGGATCCTCATTTAAAGATTGGAGTAAAAGAATAACATCTTGAAAAGGCTTATCTTTCATTATGCAAACATACTTGATATTGCTTTTTGTATTTTAGATAAAGAAAGCCTAGTGAGTTTATAACTAACTTTAAGTTAGTGAGAGTAGGTTTTTCTCATGCATTAATTGTATTGATTGCCTAGCAAGAGGCTTATTAAGGATCTTTCTTTTGCTAAATGAATAAGGTTAGTATTGTGCTTTGAAAAATACCAAGTATTGGATTGTCTTTCTTGTTCCTTCACCAAAAGAGAGAAGTGTAAAGATTTTTCCTTAGTTTGCAAAAGGAAAGATTATTCTTGAGTTTGGAAAAGGAAAAGACAAAAGCCTAAGTGATTAGTTAGGGAGTAAAAGTAGGTATATTGTTGAACCATTATAAATTTGTGTGTTTGCTTTCCTACTTTCTCTCATCTTATACTTTGTGTTTATCACTTAATTTATCCACACACCCTCTGCCCTCCCCCCCTCCCCCCTAGGTTGCCATCCTTACATATATCTAATAATTAATTTAGAGTCTCATCTATTTTTTAAGTTTAATTGCAAGAGAAATATGATCAAATTGCAATCCAAAATGAGTATGGACCAAAAGGACAATTAGTGGTGAGAACTTACTTTTTTTTAATGGAACTTATTATCAATATTGAAAAAATATAAGTATTACTTTCTAAGGTAGGAATCTATTGAATTATGGAAAATTATAGAGAAAGGTCCATTTATTCTAATAAAGACATTTGTTGACAGAACTCAAATGGAGAAAGACATTGATAAAATATCTAAACAAGAAAAGAAGCAAGTTGTAAACAATAACAAGGTCATCCACATGCTCTTTTGTACCTTGTGTAGAAGCAAACACAACAAGGTAAGCATGAAGATTACAGCTAAAGAAATTTAGGAGGTCTAGGAGATTACATGTATGGGTACAAATTAGGTGAAAGAAAACAAGATGAAAACTCTCACTTTCCAATATGAGACCTTAATGAAGTTGGATGAGAAGATTTCAAGAATGCATGATCGCTTCATCCATATAGTTAAAGAAATGAAGGCTTTTATAAAGACATTCACCAATGAAGAACTTTTGCAGAAAGTTTTTAGGTGTTTACTTAAAGAATGGCTTAGCAGTGTCACTTTCCTCAAAGATTCTAAGGATCTAAAGAACATGTCATTTAATAAGCTTCTAGAAAATCTTATTAATTATGAGATAAATTTGAATATAGAAGCTCCATCTTCTTTGGAGGAATCAAGCAGAAAAAAGTCAGGAATTGCAATCAAAGCAATCTTTAAACCTTTGAGCTCAAAAAATGAAGAAATGGATGATAAGGACATGACTCACATCACAAACCAATTCAAGAGGATGCTAAAGAAGATGCTTCAAAGGAAAAGCAAGGCAAAGCTTGAGCAAATAAAGTGTTATAGATGTGGAAAGTTGAGTTACATCAAAATCGTCTATTCTAAGGTCAAAGCTAAGAACAAAGAGAAGAAGATGGAGAAGCAGGCGTACAAAGCCGGTTGAGATAATTCAAACTTCTCCGAATCAAACTAATTTGAAAAAGAGCTAAGAAGAATAAGAAAACAAAAAGTCAATTTATACTTAATGGCATTTGAACAAGAAGGGAGAAAACCAATTTATACTTAATAGCATTTGAGAATAGCTCTTAATATAAGGTACAACTAAATCCTTTAGATAGTAATTTAGATGATAATGAATTAAAATTTTAAAATATGTTTGTTATTGAAAATTTTTTGAAAGTTAATTGAAAATCTTGTAAACGTCCTAAAATCAATCAATAATGATCTTTATAAAAGTTTTGAAAGAAATAAAATTGTAAAAATAGAATAGAATTAAAAAAATATTTTGATGCTTTGATATAGAAAATGAGATTTTACTCAATGATTTTTTTTTTTTTTTGTTGATTCTACTTATTATCAGCAATCATCATCAATTGATGATAATTCGTAATAGTATCAATAGTTAAGGATGACTAATGATAATATATATATATATATATATATATATATATATATATATATATATATATTTATATTTATATTTATATGATTTATTTTTCATTTGCATAAGTTTGTCAAAATTTAAAAAATAATTTTTTATTTCTAAAAAATAACTTAATTTTTTCTTTGATCAATTTTTTTGAATGAATTAAATATAAATAAATATTTTTCACAAAATAAACGGACCTTTCAAAACAAAAAAAAAAAAAAGTTGGTTACAATGCCAGGAAATTAAAACTTGTTTTACAGCTCACATAATTAAGAGTGTAACAAAATCTAAACCACTGATTACAGATGCATTTTAGGGCAATCTTGTGGATGTACATGTTGACTTGGGGGATGCATGGATCACGTAAAAATGATTGGGAATCACATGCAATGCAATAACAAAACCCAACTGGATATCATTATAGTTCCATTGTCAGGCACGTCCTGTTTGCATCAAACCGTACCCTTACGTGGGTCAACTCCATTGGCCTATCTTTTTTTAAAAAATTTTCTCCTAATTGTTTTTGAATTATGTAGTGGATTTCACATGGGAAAGTGAAGCTACGATTCTTATAGATGTGACATCTGTCACTAAGCAATGCTCTTTTTTTTAAAAAATACTATATATATATTTACCTTATTATTAACTATGCTTTAAACCCAATTGTTTGTGTTTTGTTGTTTTCTTTTCTCCATTCGAAAAGCTCTCATTGTCAATTTTCTATTTTTCTAATTGTGAATTATTTTCATTTAAAGAAAGGTCTGATTTGATTTTTCTGTTCCCATTATTCTAAGATGATGCTAATTTTTTTTCTTATAAAGAGTTAGGACAAACTATTAGTAAAAAATTAATAAAAATAAGATAATATTTTATTTGATTTTCAAGTTTATAAAGTTTCTATAAGACAACACATATAAAGAAAAAAAAAATCTGAAAATTAAGTTATCAAAAACACAAAAAAAAATAATAATTGAGAATAATCGAAAGTATCTGAACTATATATATATATATATATATGGAAACATATAAATTTTAAGCCACATAATAATTTATAATATAAATATATCATCTTGAGATATTGCTAGCAAAGAAAACATTTAAAATTTGAGAGATTGTGAATTGTCGAATCAATTTCCATTCAATCAATAATGGTTTGAAGCATTGGTAATTAGGTTTTACATGTAAAATTAATTCAGTCACCAACCACGTTGCAATTCAAACATCTCATCGTCAGGTTAAAACCCTTCAAAAGTACCACATTCGAATTGACAGTGGAACCACGACTCGCGTTTCTATCAATTATGAACATGAAATTTAAAATCCCCATCACTAAAAGAAATTAAAATTGGTAATATTTTGTATAATTCTTTTTTTTATTCTTTTTTTAATAGAAAAAACGATTAGTGAAATTTATGATCTCATGTATAGATACTTATTCGTATATGGATTATATTAACCATACTTAAAAAACACCAATATATTGCATTATTGCATGAAAATTCATAATGGGAAATTATGGTACTGAAAATTAATTATTTGATATTCATATCAAATAATTATTATTATTAATCATGTAGTAACTTAAAGTTCATAAAATGTAATTTAAACTTACATTTTTGTAACAATTATAATTAATTTTAATATTAGTTCATGTAAATTAGTATATATAAAATATATCAATGATATTCAAAATGTAACTCTGAACATTATTTTTGTATTAATATATTTTAATAACTAAAATTTTAATATATTTTATATCATGTTTAATATTATAAATTCTACTTAATTTAAAATATAAAATTATAAGAATAATAATATATTATATATTTATATAAATAATGTAAAAAGTCAATATTGATATCGAAATTTCGTTATAAAGCGAAGTAATATGTGTTTCCAATTCCTTTTTTTTACTAATAACTTGATTTTCTTATTTCAAATGATATTAGTGTTTATCACAACTTTCATTCAAAAAAACATTGTATACTTTAATAATGAAGGTGCAATAATACTATCTTCCCATATAATGCACGATAAGAAATTATTAGAAAAAAATAAGATAAAAGGCAATATATTTAATTTATGATCAAATGATATCAATTTTAAGAAAATCTTATCTTAAAAGCTAACACAAAAAGTTTGAAAACTTAAAGTTCACATAAATCTCCACGTGGAAGTTTTTATATATTTAATGTAAGATTCAAACGAGAATTATTTATGCAAAAGTTTTTTAATCGCAATCAAATAATTTTTACGTCATCATTTACGCTACATAATTGCAACTCAACAATATGATAAATGGCTTTGACATCGATTAATATGAATCATATTTTACTTCGAAAAATTAGAATAACTAAAATTATATAAATCCCACATCAAAGTTTCATACATTCTACATGGAAATAATAGGATTCAAGTCCCGAACCTTGAAATTTGGATAATAACATCAAACCATTAGCGAAACCAAGGGGGCTGGGTATTAGAATATATTAGATTGCGGGTCCAAAGTTGATCATATATTTTAATATTTAATTTTTTTCTATTTAGTTAAAGTTTATCCATTTATTTAGACTTTCTATTTAATAGTAGAATAAATCTAAGTCATTAATTATGGTATATAATAGATGTATCAAATTTGAAGTTATTCTAAATATACGTTGGTCTTCTCTCTGCCTTCAGATATATGTAGTATTAAGAAAAACTATCATATTAAGTTTTTTACTACATTAAAGAGGTTAAGGGAGAGAAACTAATGTTGATTACGAAGTAATGATTATGAATTTCACATCAAATAAGTACCCTTATGTTTATACGTAATTATTTATTTATTTAAAATCCTATAATTATGATGATTATGTGCCTTAAAATTAAGTTTAACATGTGGTATCAAAGCAAGTTTTATGAATAAATAAATTGTACATATATTATGATTGATGGTTAGGATTTATAATCGTATAATTATGTTTATGATTATATGTTAACAGGTTAACAAAGAATTTTGTTGTCAATGTATAATTTTTTGACCGAATTATTTTACGGTTAATGTTACATTTACGTAAATGCTTATGAATGTTGAATGTGAGAACATGATTGTTGAAAATTGTTTTGACAATTTCATGTGAGAAGCATTATGTTTCTTTGTTTTGGAATTATAATTCATAAATTAAAAAAAAATGCTATTTTGGTCCATGAAGTTTTGGTTATGGATGATGTTGTCCCTAGGCACCAAGAAGGGGGTTGAATTGGTGCTTAAAAATTTAAACTAAAGATTAAGGGAAGAAGAAGGAATTGCAAGGAGACAAAGATTTTATAGTGGTTCGGGCAAAACAATCCCTATATCCACTCCCTAATTACTCAATTGGGTATTTTACTAATTCAATGGTGTTTTTCAAGCTCACACCCAACTTACTACAACTTGTGTTTTAATGGCTAACACACAACCTTACAATAAAGTGTTTTCTAGGCTAACACAAAACCTTACTCAAGTGTTTT